>LDAU01000180.1:0-77467 GCA_001447515.1 Pseudocohnilembus persalinus | reverse complement strand
AACCATATAACTTAAATTGAAAAATTTAATAATTTTATATACTTTTATAGAAAAAATATATAATTTAGTGTCAAAATTTATTCTATATACTTTTTGCTAATTACTCCCAATATTGGGAATGAAATTATGAAAAATATACTATCAAATAAGAATTAGTGTAAATTCCTCATTAAAACTATATCTGATTACCAATTATTAGATTAGTAAAACGAAAAATCGAATATACTTATTATATAGTAAATATTAATAATTTTAAATTAATTATATGGTTAATTAATTATTAATAAATGCTTGGTATTTGGATTGAGTAATAATATAAAATTAATGACTCTAAATTAGTATTATAGAAAATATTATATTTTTTATAAATAATTAGTATTTCGCAAGCTAGATAGACCATATATTTTTATAGATTTAAAATTATTACGATCATTTTTATTATTTTTATGAGATTTTATTATTAATTATATAAGTGTTTTAAAATTCATATTTTGTAAAATAGGTACTGGAAAATCTCAATTATTAAAATATGCTGGAAAATTGTCATAAAGATCGGTTTTTACCAATGGGATTGGATCTACATCTGCAGGTCTTACTGTAAAATAATTTTAAATATATATTAGATTAAAATAAATTTATATAAAATAATTATTAATTATTAATTTAATTTTACAGGTTTCTCATACAAAAGACGGAGGAGAATGGATTTTGGAGGCAGGAGCACTTGTTTTAGCCGATAAAGGAGTATGTTGTATTGATGAATTTAACTTAATAAAAAAACAAGATTTTCCAAGGTAAAAAAATTATTTATAAATAATATTTTAAATTATAATTTGTTTATGTTTTTATAAAAATTGGAATTTAGTGTTTTAGAAGCTATGGAATAATAAACTATTTCGGGATTTAAAGCGGGAACAATGAGTAAACTTAATACAAGAACTACAGTTATAGCAACAAGTAACCCTGTAACTGCAGGGTAAAAATATAATCCTTAATATGATTTATGTTAAAATACAGGTCTTTCTAGTCCTTTAGTTAGTAGGTTTGATTTGATATTTGTTGTAATAGATGAGTGTAATTATGAGGCTGATTCGTAAAAAATAAAAATACATATTAAATATAAATTTAATAAAATTGTTTTAATATAAAATGTTTATGTTATAAAAATTCTTATTTAAATAGTGAAAATTGTGACTTTATTTTGGGGAGATTTATGAAAAAAGAAGATAAATTAAATCGAACATTAAATTAAAGCATAGAAAGTAGCACTTTGGATGCTAAAAAGGATTCTTTATGGAGTTTAGAATAATTAAGAGATTATATTTAACATGTTAGAATAAAATTTTCTCCGATTGTTGATGAAGAAGCAGAGGCAATTTTGGTTAAATATTACCAACATTTGAGAGGTAAAAATAATTATTATTATTTTTTATATAAAAGATCTTATTTAAAAATTAAAATGATTAAATTTTATTTTAAAAAATAAATATTAGAAGTAGAAGAAATGCACTCAAAAACTACAATTAGAGCTCTAGAAAGCTTAGTTAGATTATCATAAGCGCATGCGAGACTTTTGTATAGAGATACTGTTACTGAATTTGATGCCGTAAGCGTTGTTATTATAATGGAAAGTGCATTTAATACAAATTTGATACCTAATATACCTTTATGGGATTATATTATTTTAGATTATTATAAATATATGGAAATAGAAGAATTAGTTAAGATAAGATTGGGAGTTAAAGGTTAAAATCAAATTTGATATAATTTATTTATATTATTTACTAAGTATAATATAAAGCATATTTAATAATTTAATTATTTGTATATATTAAAAATTAAGATTATAAGTAAAAATGAAGACCCATTTCTATGATATTATATCTTTATTTATTTTTATAAATATAAATTACCTATTAATAAAATTATTAAAGTTAAATTTAATTTAAATTTGAACATTTTACATTTTAACTTTCTATTTATTAGTAATATTTTATAAAGTTAAATTTTAAATAGTATTTTTAAATTCATTTTTCTTTTTAAGCATCATTATATTTATCAATTCTTGTAAATACACTTTGTTTAAAATAATTTTATTTATTATACATTTGCTCATTTTTTAGAACTTGATTCTATGTATACATATATTATCCTAAATTAATAAAAAAATTACCAGGGACTATAAATGCTTATGCAATACATCCTAATCCTCCTGGTAAATGTTGAACATTCATAAGATATGCCAACATTGTTGCCATAGTAGGTTCAAAACTTTATGCTGTTTATATATCTAATGGTTCAAATACTTTTGCCACATATATTGATGAAATAAATGACCCTAACCCTAAATTAAAATATTTAAATTAATTAAACAGCTAAATATTATTAATTAATTAATAATAATTATAAAATTTAATACCTAATATAATTGATATGAATAAATAAGTTGAGAATTAATCACTTGAAAATAAACCAAACCAACTCCAAAATGAACCTTGAGACGATATAATATCTGAACCACTGAAAAAATAACTAGAAAATGACATATTTAATACATTAAACATACAAATAATAAACATTCTTAAATGAGGTGGGTAATATTGATTTGTCAATGAATTATTTTAAACAAATTTACTTTATAAATATGAATTAACTAATGCCCCACAGTTTCCTAAGACTACCCTTTAAAATAATGACCTGTAAAATTATCTTATTAATTTTAATTTTTGAATATATATTTCATAAAATAAATACCTATCTATATATTTTGTAACTCTATATGTATGGGCACTGGGATTTACATCATCTTTTGAAAATGTTAATGAATCTATAAATATTAATATTATTCCTATAATAACCATAATTCTACCGGGGTATTCATAATTATGACTTTCTTCTCTTTTTCTTTTTATAGACAAAAAGAATAATTATAAGCTTGATAATGTTATGCTATAACTTACATATGTCCATTCTATTTAGTTAAATTAATTTTAAATAAAATATATTATGATTATTCGGGATTAGTATTTTAAAAGTTGGAAATATTTTACCGAATCCAAAGCAAGCTATAGTAAACCATAAAGAATTTGCAAATGATGATAAATAGGCCTTTTTAATTCTTTCCATGGTAAAAATATAAGAAAATGTATATATATTAGATCCTTTTTTTTATCTATATTCCCACATAACAAAAGGTAATAAAAGCATACCTTACATGAAAAATCTCCAAGCTACTCTCAAATATTTTTCAGCTGGAATAGTTAAAATCCAAGGAGGTACAAAAGACCCATTTAATGCAAAATACGCTAATATTAAGAATGATATCCTATTTATTTTAAAAAATTAGTTTATAAAATAAAAAAAATTACTTGTAAAACAAGTTAAATTTAAAAATTTACCAAGTAGGGACTTTTTATATATAATTTTATTTTAAATCTTCTTCTATTTCTAGCTTTTAGTCTTATTCTAAAATTATCGGATTTGCCAATGTTAATCTTTGACTTAATAAATTCGATTCACTATCACCTTAGTATTCAAGTTATTATATATTATTTTCTACATTAAAAGATTCTATATCAGCCATATTAATACCAAATCCCCCGCCTTTATTATATAATTAATTGTTAAAGACAGATAAATAAATCATTAGAATAAATTAAATCAGATTAGTTTATATTTTATTAAAAATATTAGTTAAAAAATTATTTTCAACAAATTATATTTATGCTAAATAAAAATTAATTTAAAAACAAAAACCATACAAATATCTTGAAAACTGAATTTTTTATTAATTAAGATAATAAAAAAATATCTTATATGTATTTTTTTAAAAAAAAATATAAATATCTATTTATCTATATTGCTATTAATTTTACTTTAATTTTAAATTAAAATTTATATAATATAAAAGTATAATAATAGAAGTAATTATTAATTATTATTATTATTTTACCTACATTTATCGTTTTTCTAACATCATTTTTCATTTTTATTATTGCAATACTATTTCTATTACTTGGCTACCCTATTTAAAAAGAGTTCATCCTTTAATATATAGACTATTCTTTGATACAATTCTTTTTTATCGAATTCCCGCTATATTCCATAATTTTTACGTTTTTATCTAATTCTAATGAAGGGTGTTTAAGAAAATAATTTATTTTCATTTAATTTTATTATTTATGTATTTACATATGTAATTTTAAATACAATATTTCTTACTTTAAAATTAGTGAATTTTGAATTTATATTGTGAAATGTAATTAATTCTAAAGTTTAAGTATAAATTTTATTTTTATTTTTATTTCTAAATTTTATCTTACTTATTTTATTATTTTTTCTTGTTGAAATATAATAAATAATTTTTTAATTAAATTAATGAATTAAATAATTTACTTAAAATTTTTTAAATCTAATATTATACTAAAATATAAATTTTTTGTATAATTAATCAATCTAAGATAAATTTTTGTAATAATTTTAGTAAAAAATAATTATGTATTGTTGTGATATATGCAATATTATATAAATCATTATTTATCACTTAATTTTAAAGATTTTGCTAACAATTATTACTCTTCACTTTTTTAAATAATTAAATTATTATTAGATCTAGAACAGTCTTAAAATTATATCTACCTTATTTCTATATTATCTTAGCTTTGATAATGTAAATATTTTTTTATTTTGTTATTTTTTATAGGTAATCCTAAACTAATAATCTTTAAAAATAAAATTAATTTAAAATTTAAACTTATGTTATAAATCTTGAAAAAAAAAAGTGTAAATTACCTTGCTAAAGGAACTGTTTTATATAGAATAGGGTTTGGAATTTAATAATTCATTTAAATCAACAGATTATTTTCTTATAAATTCAATTTTATTCATTTAATTTTTAATAAGTTCTTAACTTTAAAGGAAAAATTTATTATAAGAAAAATTTAAGACATCAGTATTATTGAAATTTCCAGTTGGGCTTTAACTGTTTGAATTTATGCTTATATTTATATTTATATTTATATTCTAGTTGGATTTATGATTTTTGTTGGAAATCTAATCATTATAAATTATTGAATTGCCTATATTCCTTCCCTGCTTATTATTTTCTAGGATTAATAATGGGTGATTCAAGTCATTTTATTTTAATTAATTAATTTAATATTTTTTTTAATTTTATACTTTCTTTTTTGTAAGGTTATTTTCACTTTAAATTTAATAATTTTCTATATCAAAATTTTATTCTTATTACTATAAATCTTAGAATTAATTTTCTTTCTATAAATTTTCCTCTGATATGAATTAATCAATTTTTTATGTATTTGTAGAAGATTATATTATAATATTATTCTCTAAATATTCTTCTTCTTTATTTAATTATTAATTCTCTAGTATCTATTATTTTTAAATAACTTCTTATTGTTTCTATTTCAATATTTTTAATTTCTTTTCTTCTTTTCTTTAAATTTTTTCTAACTATTTTTAAGCTTATTTTTCCCTTAATATTAAAATATATTCATAGGTAGTTAAGTTTTTTTTATAGAGATAAACATGCCTAATAATCAATTATGTACAAAATGTTAAAGATAGTATAACAAAAATTAAACTTATCCATATCTATATTTATAAAATATCTGCATTTCTAAATATTTTTTAGGATTATAAAGTTTTTTCTGTTGGAATAAATTGAAAAGTTATAATTTAAATTAACATACTAATTAAAAATGCGTCTAAACTGATTATCATAAAGATAAAATGCCTAAATAATAAACCTTTAAATAAGTATTAAGATATTTATGTTTATTTAGTTAAATATGATTTTACTTAAAATTTTTTAGTCCTATACAGTTATTTAACCATTTACAGTGATGATCAAAATTATTGACACACCTATTACAACTATAACAATGTTTACAGGATTTATCAACATAAGATTGGCATATTTCACAAAATAAATAGTTAATTTCATCGAATGATTTCCTAAATTTATTATTAATTGATTTATTTTAAATAAAAAAATTTTATACCATAATTTATTTTTTTTTATATTATTTATCACTTATTTTTTTAGGCCTAAGCATATTCATAAATTACAGAATCTGTAGGATCAATGCAGGCTGACATTAATGTAAATAATACAAGAAATGACAATAAAAAACTTTGAATAACAAGCGGGATTATCTAAAGAGTTTTTTTAATATTAAGAATTTGTTTTTTTAAGAATTTTTAATTATTTTTATAACTAAAATTTTTAAGGTTCAAAATTATTTTATTTTTACATTATTAAATTTCTATTCTAATGATGGCGATATTAAAGCAAAATAAATAAATACTATATATCCAAATATAATGTATGAAAGAATTTGAAATATGTTTGGTGTTTAAGTAAAGCCATTTATTGTTTTAACTTTATAATTTGAACAAATCATCATTAACCTAAATTAATTTATGATTTTTATTTTATTTTATATTTATTTATTTTTTTTATAAATTTTGTATAGTAATATAATATTCTTATAAATTTAAATCGATATTTTACTATATTAAAAATAATAATTAGTGAATGTTTATAATTATTTATAGTATTTTAATTTTGGTTTTTATGTTTCTAAATGCCTGAAAAATAGATGATTTAATTTTGAATTTTAAATATAGTATTTTTAAAATGTTTTTCGAGAAGATATTAAGATTAATTTCTTATGAACAAGTCTTATTTTTATTTTAATTATATTATATAAATTTATTATATTGCAACTTAAATTAATATTATATTATTAAATTTTTATAAATAAAAGTCATATAAAACATATAGTTATATTTATCATTAATAAATAAATTACACATTTATCATTTTTTTTATAAATAAGGCGAGTTAGATATTTCTTTAATATCCCATCTGTCTTCATATCTATAGGTTAAACATCTTCTAATAAAATCTTGGCATTCTTTTGATATAGGAAAATTTTGAACAGGCGATTTTTAAGGGAATTAAACTTATGTTGATTTTAAAATTATTTTTTCTTCTAATATTTTGCTTTAACTCATTCCATTTCCAAATGGCCTTTTTCCATATATCATTTCATAAAAAATAACTCCTAAAGACCATACGTCAACTTTTGTACCAACATAACTTTGTGACTCAGATAAAAATGTTTCTGGAGGCAAGTACCAATATGTTCCAACCTATTTATATTAAATTACATATTATTTTTAATAATTTTTTATATTTAATGTGTAAAAAAATAATCTACCCCTTATGATGTCAATTCCATTCTAGTTTCATTATTTTCCATCATCACTTTAGAAAGCCCAAAATCAGATATTTTTAACTATCCTTTATGGAATAATATATTTTATGGCTTTAAATCATAATGAATTACTTTTGGAGTAAAACTGTGCATGTATTTTAATCCACTAACTATTTATTTTATTAAAACTTTTGCTTCTTTTTCTGTCAAAGCTTTTTATTCCTTTAGATAATATGCAAGATCCGGACCTTCACAATATTCTAGCCTGTATATTGATTTAAATTTAAAAAATTATTTGATATGTGTACAAAAATAATATGATAATAATTATAATATATATTTATATATATATACACTGTAGAAAATGCGTCTTAATCTATTTCCACGGAATCATAAAGCTTAACTATATTAGGGTGTTTAAACTATTGGTGTATCCTACTTTCTCTAACAGCATGTTTAACATAACTATTTTTAGATTATTCTGACCAATTGGGGTTCAATTAATGTATTTTGCATGCTACCTATAATATTTATTTAATAATTGAATAATTAGATGTCTAAAATTTTAATAACAAAAAATTTAATTTATATATTTATTACAGGAATCATGTCGACTAAATCAAATCCCTTATAAACTTCGGAAAATCCACCTTTTCCTAATAAAGATAAAAGCTAATACCTTTATTGTAGTAAAGGCCACTATTCTTATATTGATAGGTCATTTTTTCCAAATCTACAGTTAGATTCTTCATAGTCTAATTTTATTTTTTATATTAATAACAATTTTTCTCTTTCCAAATGTTCTCTTCTATTTTATAATTTCATGCTTTCCTTAATTAAAAGTATTTTTTTACAAATGAAATTTTTATATTAATTATCTATTTATAATATAGTTTATAATTTTATATTATAGTTATTTTTTTTATTATAAAAAATAATAATGGTAATTTGATTATAAATAAAATAAATATATGAATGATTTTTATTGAAGTTTTTATTTAAACAAAAAGATGATGACTTTTAATAAAAAACAATATAATTAATTACCTTTTTTAACTATTCTATTTAATATTCTACAATTTATATTTTTTCTTCACTTGTATTTTCTATCTATTAATTACTATTATTATCAGAATAATAAGAATTTAAAGTTCTTTAGTTTTCCATATTAAATAAATTATTATTGCCCTGTTTTGTTTTTCTATCTTCTTTTTCTTTTAATTATTTTTTTTCCTATTCTAAGCATCGAATTTCATACTCTAGTTCTTATTACCTTTCATTAATCTTTATAAATTCTATACCCTAATTGTAATTATAGTTAATATAAATATTTTTCAATCACAGAACCATAATTTTTTAATTATTTTTATAATTTTATACATAATAATTTAGCATTTTGTTTAATTATTAAGATTTCTATATGATATTAATTTATTATTATTTTCAATATTTTATACGACAAAATTTTTGTTTTTTTAAAAAAATCATAGATGCTTTAAGAATTATTTTACTTAAAAAAATATATTATTTAGTATTTCTGCTTCTTAAAATTAATAAATTAAAGTAAAAGTTAAATAGTTTTAAAATTATAGTTCTACCAATACAAAAAAAATATAAAAAAATTAAATTAATTATAATAAATATAGATTTATTTATTACATCAATCCAAATATCCTTAAATTAAGTCCCATCTCTTTATTAACCTATTTAACCAAGTCTTGATTTTGAAACCAAAATTTCTTATTTTCTTTCGTTTCTCTTATATTACTCAAGTTCTAATTTACTCTAAGCAGTGATTTATTTTACTTTTTCTTGATAATTCTTAGTTGTTTTAAATATAAAATAAATAAATAAAAAATTTTATAATTTTTTATATAAAACAGGATCGATATTTGTAATAATTTTACATTATAAAATTAGCTTGTCATTTCTAGTTCATTTTATTTCGATGCTAAAGTTTGTTTAATTTTTAATAATTATTATTCTTTTTATTTTATTATTTCATTTTTTTTCTGTAATTCTTCAGACATTTTTCTAATTGCTTAATTTTCTGAAACACTTGCTGTATTACTACTTTAACCTCTGTTTTGCCCATTCATATCATAATTTTCGCCTATTTCGCAACCAGTATACTATTTTTATTACTTATTATTTATTAACTCAGTTTTATTACCTTTATTTTAAAAAGATTTAAACTTTTCATTAGTTTTACTAGTCGAAGTTCTTTTTACTGCGAACGAAAAAAACTAAGTTATTTTTTAATTATTTTTTAACTCTTCTCCTAGTTTACTATCAATTCCCTCTTAACTGTGTTCATTACATTTTAAATCATTATTATCATTACTATAATCATTAGAGTCTTCGCTTTCACTTCTATTTCTACTGTTTTTATCTCTGTTTTTTTTGAGTTTATTTTTTTTCTAAAGCAAAAAAAAATAAATATTAATTTACTTTTTATAGAGTATTAAAATATATATAAAAATAATAATAATAAAATACCTCAAATATTTATTAGCCACTTTATATTTTTCTTTTTTTTAATTGTAAGTTTGATTTCTATCTATTTTAGCCTATATTTTACGAATTTGATGTTGATTTGTAATTGTCTCTTTCTACATTTCCACTAGTACTACCATAGTAAGGACTTTATTTTTAAAAATTTAATTGCTATTATTATATTTATTATCGCTAATACTGATCCTATTCTTATTCATTCATTTGCTAAATTTGCTAAATATTGATATTTTTTAAATTTGGGTTATTATTGTTATTTATACTTTAGTAGCCTTCTAATTAACTAGCATCAAATAAATTCGGATTCTAATTTTATTTTATATACATATTTTGAGCCTATTTTCGGTCCATTGAATCTTTACTTAGCATTGGACTACTGCTTCCCTATCTTTTCTTACTAAATAGAGGCAATTTAGGCTAATTATTAAATGGGTTTATTAATTAATCATTGTTTTTATTTTGAAATGGCGAATTTGATTTTTTTTCATCTTATAATTTATTTGTTTATTATTTAGTTTTTGTGCCTAAAACTTGATTATTAAATTCATTTGATTTTATAATGTCTTCACTTTTTTTTTTTTAAGTTTAAATACCGGGTTGTTGTTGTCCCTGATTTTATTATTATTATATGAATTGTTCGGATTAATCGAAAGCATTATTTTATTTGTTATATCCATTTTAAGGGGTATTTTTGATTCTGTCTTCTAAATACGTTAATCTTTGCATAAAATCTTAATCTTGTTATTAATTTTATGCTTCGTCTTGTTAACTCATTCTTAATTTTTGAATATAGAATATTATTTTCTTTTTATATTTTGTTTATTTTATTTTTATTATTTTAAAACCAATGTTAGGGAAATTATAATAATAAATGTAATTTTTGTGAATTTAAATTATAAAGTGTATAACAAATTAAAATTTAATCAATAAAATAACTAAAATATAGCAAAATTTCCCTGTATTTTTCGCATTCTTTTAATAAATAAAAATTTTAAACCGCCAAATCAATTAAAATTTGAGTGTTTTCTGCCTAGAATAAGGAGAATATAAAAAATATTGAAAAAGTAATATAAAATTTTAAAAGAAAATTTTTGTATAAAAAACATTTAATAAATATATTATAGATATTTTAATTTTTATATCTATAGAAAAAAATTAAAAATTTTTTAATAAAATTCAGAGTAAAATTGAATCAATATAATAAAGATAAATAAAAAATAATAACTAATATAATTTAATATTTTTTTTTGATAAAAATATAAATTTTTATAAAATAAATTGACTCTTAATAAATTTAAATATATTAGTTTAATTTATTTATTGAATCTTGTTTTAAATGTAATAAAACTGAATTTACCTAGTCTTTTATTTATTTACTTAATTAATTAAAATTAATAATAAATGATATAATGTTAAAAATAAATTTGTTTTCTTCTAATAGTTTCCTAATTAAACTATTATATTGAAATAAAAAATCTTTTATAATATATTTATATTTAATATATTATACGTAAAATATTATACAAATAATAATAATAAGATTTATATTTAAATTTTAATTATTAATTTATATATTTATTTTTAATTTTTTAATATATTTTATATATTTTTGTAAAATTCTTAATATATTCTTCTTATGTATAAGCATTATTTTAAAATTAAATAAATTAAAAAACTATTTTTTTATTATAATAAGTTTTTGCTATTGTTTATTGATTAATTAATTAATTGAATTTTTCTTTTTTTCTTACACCAAAAAATTATTAATCTTTAGGCTAAATTAAAGGTAAATAAAGAAAGAAAAAAAATAATTAATTTTATTAAATAATATTTAAAAGACTTGCAAAAATGTCCACCGAATAAAGAAGAATGAACAAAAAGAAGAAAGTAAAATATCCAATACTAATTACAATTTTTGCTAAAAATTTAATAAAAAATTGATTTTCATATTTAAATATTTTTATTATTTAAATTCATATCTTTTATATTCATTTGTTATTAATTCAAATTGTATTAATTATTTTTAATTTATTAAGATCGTAGCCGATGGAGTCTTCCACGCTGAGTTACACTCATTCTTATAAAGAGCTTTAGTTTCCGCTGTAAATAAAAAGATATATAAGATAAATAAAATTTTAAAAGGCACACAAAAAAATATATATAATGAAAATAAACTAATTTTCATTGTAGAAATGATTTTAATTGTTCAAAAATATACCAAAGTGATAAAAAAAATTACAAAAAGACAACTTGAATTAATTAAATAAAATTTAAGTAGTGAATATATTAAAAGTACTAATAATCACGAAAAAATAAATATTAAATAGTTAAATAACTTAATCATTTTGAAAAATAGTGCAGATTAAAATATTGTCTTTAAAATATATTTAGTGTCAAGATAATAATATATTAATTTCAATTTATACTAATTTATAAAAATTTTAAAAGGGATACTCTGGAATCGAAATCAGAACCACTACCGTTAAAACCGAAATCAGGTAAATCATAAAAAAAATAAAATAATTTAATAAATTTTTACATTTTCGTTCATAATTTTAAAAAAAGAATTGGCTTTTTCCAATTCTAAAGCTTTATTTTAAGTTTTTAAGTTTAATAATAAAATTTAATTTATTTTAATAAATTAATTTCTTTTTTTAATAAATAGAATTAAAGCCACTAAAAACACCGAAGTTTTAGGAGTTGAAGGAAGAACCATTAGAGAATTGAGATCTTTAATCTGCAAAAGATTCGGATTCTAACCCGATTAATTAGTTTTAGGAATCATTGATATTTAATCTAAAGGATTATGTGCTTCCGCTTAAGTCGAATCCTTAAAAATGAAATTATTAGCTTAAATGCCCGTTAGACTTGCCGCTAACTCCATCATTAAAGCTGTTATGAAAGACAGAGCCGGAGCTAAAGGATGTGAAGTCATTATTTCTGGAAAACTTAAATAATAAAGAGCTAAAACCATGAAATTCAAATAAGGATATATGATCTCTACTGGTTAACCTAAAAGAGATTTCATTGACGTTGCCGTCAGACACGTCTTCTTCAAATAAGGTATATACATATAAATATATAAATATATATTTATATTTTATATTTATATTTATAATATAAATTTTTGATAATTTAATTTTTTTTTTTTGATTAGGTATTATGGGAGTTAAAGTCAAAATTATGTTGCCTTATGACCCTAAAGGAAAAGTTGGACCCGACCACAACATCCCCGATACCGTTGTTATCAGAGATCCTTAAGAACATGAAGAAAGAGAAATCAGATAAGCTGCCGCTGAAAGACCTTAATAATAATAACCTGAATAATAATGATTTTGAAATCATATTTATTTTTAATTTATTCTTTGTGAACTATAGTTATATATTCCTAAATTATATTTAATAATTTAAACGTTAAATATTATTTAAACTAAGTATTTATTATATTTAATTTGAGCCTAAATACACCAAGAAAAATAATAATAATAATTGAAATTTTCTATTATAAAATCAAAAAAAAAAAAAAAAAAAAAAACCATGTCATTAAGATTATTTCTATTTTCATCTTATATAAAAAGCCTAAAAAATTATTATTGCTTTCAATTATTCTATTACGAATAATTTGAAAAAAAGTAGGAAAATTGAATAAATTAATACGAATGCATATATTACTTTTTTAAAAAATTAATATATAAGAGTTTTAAAATTTTTTTTTCATATATAATGCCATTAAAATATAGAAAACAGATAGATTTTAAATAATATTTATTATTAAATTTAGAAAATTTTATCATATCATTTTTTATAATTCATATAATAGTTAAATTTCTTCATAAATTAGTTGAATTAATAAAATAACTATACAAAAAAAACTTAATTAAATTAAAAAAGTTTATTGATAGTCTTTTAAATTTAATATTAATATTTGAAATACTGTTTTTTGATGATAAATCTGGATTTATTTTTAATTTTAAAATATTAAAATCTTTTTATATTTTATTTCTCAAAATTATTAATTTTATAATAGGAATGTATAAAATTATACAAATAAATTTATGTTTAAAATTAAAGCAAAATAAAATGATTTTTAATTTAATAATATACTTGCTATTATAATTATTTTTAAAACATATTAAATATTAAATTTAATTTTTACTCCTACACTTTTAATAATAGAATTATTTTATTAATTTTAATATTAAATAGTTACATTTCAATAATTTTCATAGAAATAAATTATATAAAATATAATAGAAGTTAATATTAAAATATAATTGAAGTTAAATATTAATTTAAAATTTAGTTAAAATATATGGAAAATAATTTTATAATTTTTTTTCATAGTTTTTATATTTTTAGGCGTTTATTATAATCAGTATCTTAGAGCCAAGAAACAAGCAACCCCTGCGACAATCCAATAATTTTCGTCTTTATCTCTATAATTAATTTATTAAAATATATTAAAAAAAGTTTTAAATTTTTACATTTATACATAAATTTAATCTTAAAAATACAATAGAAACAAAAACTAATTTATTATTAGCCATATTTATATAAAAAATCTAATTTATTATTATCATATATATATATATTTTTATTTTTTTTACGAATTAACTTCCATATACATAACGAAATTAGTACTATGTCCAGTTGTCGACAAGGTTCCACTTCTACTTACTACCTTATATAAGGGAATATTATAAATTCCAGATTCGGGCTGTTTTCTATCTGGTTTAGGAATTAAATGTATAGGAGGTAAATCGCTGAATAATTCTTTAGGATTAGAAGATGATAAAGTATGTTATTTTTTATCCCACCTAGCACCCTCGATAAATATACCATAAACTATAGCTCCTAAATTTCAAATAAAAAAGTTAAATTTAATTTTATATAGTTTTATTTAAATATTTTTTTTTTTTTGGCTAAAAATTGTAATAAATTTAACAAAATAAAATAATGTAAAAATGTGCGCTTTTTTACCGATATCTGGTTTTTCGTTAATTTGATCGGGTGTTTTATGGTCCAACATTTGGAAATCTAAACTTAGTCTATCTACAGCTACAGTTTCTTTTCTGGCGTAATTTTACAAAATACCTGTTATAAAGGCTTAAGGGAAAAAGAATCCTGAAATCCAGAATTTGACAGGAGTTCCATTTTTAATCCAATTATTCAAGAAATCAACTCTGTCATTCAGATCTAAAATTTTTTTTTGTCATATTTTTTAATTAATAATTTAAAAGTATTAAAAAATATAAAATTTTTTTTATAAAATATTCTTTAAAAAATATTAAAATTTATACCAATAACCCAACTGGCCAAGGGCTTAAGAGACAAAAATCCTTTATCAGAGAATAAATCGGGCACTATATTGTCAAACATTTAATTGGCCATTAATTCTAGTTCTTCGGACATTACCACGAGTCCTTTAAGGGCCTTTCTGACATTTACTAAAGAAGTTTTCATAATTGCGAGCAGTCTGTTATACCTTACGACTTCTTGAATCAAAACTGTGTTCATAGACTCTTTGTAGTCAGTAGGGAATTTCTCGAAAATGGCTTCGTAGTCGAAAATGGGGGGTGTTTTGTTCTAAACGAATTCGGCTAGTTCGTCTATAATTTCTTCTCGCGATTTACCCTCTCCTAAAATTAAAAAATGTTTTAGTAAATTAAAAAAAATTTAAAAAATTAAAAAAATTAAAAAATTGAAAAAAATTAAAAAATCTAATAATTTTTTTAAAATTGAAAGAATAAAATAAAGAAAATAGGTTATATTTTAAAAATAAATAATTAAAATAGCTTATATTTTAAAAATAAATATTTTTTTTGTTTACCTCCGGAAGATCTGGGCTGAACTGATAAAATTGTATCTAATAAAATTCTGGTTTCGTTTTAAGCATTGGTAATTTCGGCATTATTATGTAGGCCGAAAGCTTCGGGCTGGGGGAAAAGAGGTAAAGTTTCTATGTAATTTATGTAATCTTATTTTTCTCCTGCTACGGGCGAATAATAAATTCCAGATTCTATTTATTTTATAATTAATTAATGAAGATTATAAATATAATAACAAAAAATTTAATTTGTTTTATTAACCTGATAGTTTGAAATTGTCCTCTAACATTTTAGGGTTGATATAGTTCACCAAGATATTTTTAATTAATCTCACATCTTTGTCGTCAGTAACTCTTCCTCCATAATTAATTTCGGCTCCCAAGAAGTTGATGACCTGAGTGAATTAGATTAAGAAAATTGAGAAAAATTAAAACATTTTATTTAATTTAAAAGAATTTATTTATTTTTTTACTTTCCAAGGGATTTCTTCGAACTCGTCTAGCAGCATTTTAAGTTATCTCTAGCAGACTTCTAAATCTTCATTTGTGAATTCGTAAGGAATATTCCAGCCAATTGGACCGAATTTTCTTCTGTCTTGAATAACAGCGTGGAAAAAACAGAATCCAAACATTAATTTTTTAAAAGGCTCAGGTTATTTACAGTCATTTAAATATTGGTCGTTCATAACGTCGTAACTTCTTTTTAAATTCATTTTTAAACCTTGAGGGGGCTCGAGTGTCATTTTAACTCCGTTTTATAAAACTGAAATTGGGAAGTGTTTGGAGGGCATGGAGGTTAGCCAAAGTCTGAAGTCGGGGTTTAATTACTTTTAGTTTTAAATAAAAAAGGGTTATTTAATTATTAATTATTAATTAATTATTTAATTAATTTAATTAATTATTTTAATTAATTTTATAAATTTCATTTTAATTTAAATTTTAATTTTTACATCGCTAAATTCCTCAACTATTCTTTCTAGTTCGGGCATCCATGACTAGGCTAAATGACAATTTTACAATAAAACCCACCCGCCTTTGCTGGCGTTATCTCTGATAATTTTTTCGGCTTTTTTACCTTAGCCTTGTCCCAAAGAAGTAGAATCATATCTAATAAATATTAAAATTAAAAAATAATTAAAAAATTATTTTGAATTATCGATAAAATAATAAATATTTTTTACCTGTTGGACATTTCCATTTCTTCGGCAAATCTTTTGAAATCGGAAACTGGATCAGATCCGGATGATAAAACGAAAATTAAAGGAGTAGTACAATTACTATCTTTATAACACTTGGCCAAGTCAAAAGTAGGAGGTGTAATAAATTCTTTGCCCTAATATTTAGTAATGTAATTTGCTATAGCTGGATTAACTTTATCGGATCTATATATAAAAATTTAAAAATTTTAGATTAAATATAAAGATTGGAATTTATTAGATAAATTCTTAATAAAACTTAAAAATTTTAACTGAAAAATTAAATAAATATTAAATTTTAGAAGCTTTACCTGAAACATTTTAATAGAATTATTTTTTAGAAATCACTTTTGTTTTTGTATTCGCCTGGTAATTAATCTAACATTGCTTCTGGCTATTCGGAATCGAAGAGGTCTTTCCAAACATCTGGATTTTTCATAAATTCATCTTTAAAGCCGGTCAAAGCTTCTAAGTGGTCGGCCGCGTAAATTTACTTATAAACTCCGGTCCAAGTATTATTATCTAGCCAATTTGTAATATTGTTAGGTACTGGTATATCTCCTGTAGGGCCGGTTAATAAATATCTAATTATTTTTGAAAAAAATGGTTAATTTTAGTTAAAAAATTTAATTTAAATTTAAATAATGGTAATATTTAGAAGTATTCAGAAATTAAAGAATATTGAAGAAATTTTTGTTTTTTTAAGAATAATCTAGTTTTATTTTATTATAAATAATTTACCTCCACTCATGTTGATTAATTAAATGGTCTCCTTATTAAATCGAGATGGTAAGCATGAAAGAGAAAATTAATTTATGTTTTTCGAACAAAGATCTACACACATTTTCATACAAAGACAAAGTGAAATAGCTATTTAAATTGATCAATCTCTAGGCCTGTTCGTTATGAGAAGGGGCCGCTTTTACGCCCATTTCAAATAAGTTAATAAACCACTACAAACTGTACTCGTACATAGGGTCTATTCTGTTTAAGTCAACTATACAGAAAAATAAAATTGAAGCTCTGTAAGCTACCGGTCTGTATCCTTCTCTTGCTTCGTCGATTTTTTGCTCTGTTATTTTTGAGTCTTTCATTCTTATGTTGATTTCTTGGGCGAATCTTTTATTAGTAATTTTAATTTAAATTTAATTTATTAATTTAATTTTATTTTAATTTAATTTTTTAATTTAAAGAAATTAAAATTAAATATAGTATTTTTTTTAACATTTAAATTTTACTTTTTTTAAATTTAAAGTTAGTTATTAAAAAAATAGAAATTAAAATTTAATATGGTATTCTATTAGGAGATGTAAATTTTAACTTATTTATTATGTTTTAATTTAATTTGTTATATAATTTTTATCTTTTTATTAATTTTTTTTTAAAAAATTACTTTTTGGCGTTTTGTAAGGTGTTAATAAGAGTTTCGTCTTTTAATAGTTCATTGATGTCTGAAGATTATTAAAGGGATTTTAAAATGGTTTCTTCAATTTCGTACAATTTTTTATTATCTTCTGCATTTTTTTTAACGATGTTGGATTTTTCCATTTCAAGTGTAGGCTATTCTAATCCTACAATAATGGCTAACATTTAGTCTTCCAATCCGGAAGGCGTAATCGCGAAATTTATAATACAAACTTTGACAAAAGTTTCTGGACTGTAACTTGGGTTGGGATTAGTAGTGGTCATGAAAAATTTGAAAGATTCGTTATAAGTTAATTATTTTTCTCCGATTGTAATTGACAATGAACTTCCAACTTTAACAACTTGTTATAACAAAATTGGCTCCAAAGAAGGGTCTAATGTTTAACCGACATTTTCTACTAAAACCCATTATCCGTATTAAATTGCGTTTTCCAAAGTTCGCATAAGAGTTGGGTCGCTCATTTTAACTACGACCATTTAACTTTCTCCGGATTAATTTTAGCCTAAATTTTTTATATATTTATTGGCTTAGGTTTAAGGATCGATCATCAAGGGCCATCTTCTGGATTTATCTATAATTATACCATTCTCAATTGAGGTATCATCTTTTGGTAATCCGCATAAATTCCAGTGCTAAATTTTAACTGGGTCTCCTAAAAATTGACTCATTTTTACTTCAGGAGTGTGGGGCACTTGAGATTTTTCTATGCTACTTAGCCATAAATCGGTTAATTCCTTTCTATATTAAGAAGTGAAAGCTCCTAAATAGGCGACCATTCCAGCTCCCACAATAGAATTTCCTGAAATTAACACTTCTTTTGCCTAAAGGGTTTCTAAAAATTAAATAAATAAATAAAATAAAGAAACAAATATCTAATATTAAATTTTAAATGTTAAATATATTTTTGAAATTTTAAAAATTTTATTAATACCAATATCTTGTCCCCATCTGACTTTTTCAGAGGCTAGTCCTTAGGTTAATTTTATAGCTCTTTCTAATTTCAATTTACATTCGTTAATATTTTCTTGTAATCTTTCGATTTCGTTAATGGATTCCTAATGTTATTCCTTCAATCTTCTCAGTTTATTTTGAATTGCTTCATTCATTTCTTTTTTTTCTTTTAATTCGGCCATTTTCTGGTCCAAAATCGACTGTTATTCTTGCAATTTATCTCTTAAAGGCTGAGTTTCAGTAAAAACTTTATGGAATTTAAACATAGCATCGACCCAAATATAAATAAATTTAATGGCTAAAGAACAACTAGAAGCTTTTTCTAAAGTGAAATTTTCCTTAAAAGGCCCGTTATAAACCTTAGTTTCCAGTTGTTGGATGTATTTTGGGTTAATATTTTCTTTGTCGTAAGTTTTTTTCAAAATGTTAAGCAGTTCATCTGGACTGTTGAACATGATCATGGCAGTTTTGAAGTAATTTTCTTCTTTTTTTCCGATTTATCCGGGGACATTTTCCATTATAATTCCTTTTTGCCCCTTGGCGGCCAGCTCGTCTTATAATAAATAACACATAGCTCCTAAAATTATATTAGCGGCGGCCGGAGGAGTTTTCAAAGATTTTACTTCATCTAAATGATTTTTTTTTAATTGAGCAATTTATTTTAACACTACATCTAAAGTTTCGTTGGCTTCTTTGACGGACGCTTCGGCTTCGTCTTTTAATTTTTGAGCTTCTTGGGCTTATTTATTGGCCAGCGCTTCTTCTGCGGAAACGATTTTCTCGGTTTCTTCGGCTTCTTTGGTATCTTGGGCGATTTTTTCCTTAAAAAATTAAAAAAAATAAATAAAAAAATAAAAATTTAAAGTAATTCTTCTTTTTATTTGATTTACCACTAACTATTCGACTTCGGTTTGTTTTTTCTCTAATTTAGGCTAATCTTCAGTTAACTGTTTTTCCATTTCCTGAACTTGTTTGTTAGCTTCTATTAGTCTGTCTAAACCAGTTTTAAGTCTCAAAATAGCTTGTTATGATTGTACTTGTTTTTCTCTCATAATTTGTTTAAACATAGTTAAAAGTTCGAGGTAAGATGTGGGCGTTACGTGGTTGGTTCTGTTCAATTCTAATAAGTATTTTGAACTGGATTTTTCCACAGATTTGTGAATTACCTTAAAGTTTTCCACGTATTTGCTTAAATCTTCGGGAGAAATGTCCATTTCGTTGGAAAAATCCTCTAGTTGTCCCTTTCCTACTCCAATTAGAGCTTCTTCGGGCCATTCAGTAAACCTATTAAATTAATTTATTATTTTGTATATTAATTATTTTATAAAAAACAATTTTTATTTTTAATTTTTAATTATTTCTTATATTTTTTTTTACCAATCTAAGGTACAGTTATTAACTAGACTTGGGAACATTCTAAGTCTGGTTTGGAAGGCAGGGGAAAGGGGGGACATGGCGATAACTAAGTGGATATTGTTTTTAACTCTTTGTAAATATTATGAGAAAATATTCATTTTATTGGGCTAAATATTTTTTCTCATACAGTCTCCTTTGCAGGCGTTAGAAATTTCTTCCATATCTGCTTCTTAATATATGTTGGCGACGTCACCGGAGTTCAAAATTGAATTCAAATCTTCAACTTGTTATTCATTAATAATTTAAGTATCGACAAACAAGAAAGTGGTGGGGTTTTACTCAACACCACATTTCATCAAACAAGTTTTGATATCTTTTAATAAATTTGAAATTAAAAAATTATTAAAATAATAATTTAAAATGGCATATGTATTTTTATTTTTATTTTTGTTTTTAATTACCATCTCTCCAGGATTTCATATTATATCCTTTTATAACTTAGATTTGGAACAAGTTGTAATTTGACAAGAAAGTAGCCATTTTGGACAAGGATTGTCTTCCTGATCCGCCGACTCCCAACAACAAGGCATTTCCCATAGGTTGCCTCAAAATCCTGGTAATTCTGCAGATATGTTCGCAGGCGTCCAAAAAAAGGACTAATTTCATGGCATTTTTGCCCGTGGCGCCTGCGAAGGAAGGGTCGTTGTTGTATTCTTCTAGGTTTTCGTACATTTTTTTGGTTAAAATTTCGAGGTCAGTGGCGTACTGGTACTGTCGGTCGACTTCTTTTCCGTTCCAAAAATCGAGGAATAAAATTCTTTCTTGGTCCAAAACTTCTTCCTTTTGCATGCCGAAAGAACCGAATCTGGAATAAAGCATTTCTTTTAATTTTTCCCGGTCGCTAGCTTCTATCAGTCTGTCGTGGAAAATTCTCATGTTTTCGTGGTACCACAGTCTCACTATGTCGATTGTTTCAGAACAGTTTTTCTAAGAGGCGTTGCAAATTCCTTAAAAAGTTTTGCTCATATCTCTTAAATTGAAAGTGTAGTGTGATTTTTCTTTTAATAAAAAATTTTAAAAAAAATTGAATTAAAATTAATTAAAAAAAAATTGGGATTCATTTTTATTTTAAATTTTATAAATTTTTTTACTAGGAGTGGGCAGCAATTCTTTTTTACAAGATTAGTAAACTTCTAAGGTTTTTTAAACCAACTCAGGGATCATATCTCTAATCTCCTAAGAAAATTTCTCTAAAAAGGCTTAAGTTAAAGTAATAAAAATGCTTTTAATAGTTAGCTAATCAAGTTCAGTGTAAGCGATAATATTAAAATGTCTTTTTAATCTTCCCGTAATGGGGGCCCTGGCTCCTCCAGGAGGGCCCATCGCCGATAAAAATATCATGTCTTCTAATTTGTGGAATTACAGCGATTTTCTTTCGTACCAACCTTCGTGGTCCATAAATTGTCTTATAAGTTCTAAGGGAGGTTGGGCTCCGTATTCCTCTTTTTTGGGCATGTTTAGGTCGTCTACGAATACGATGCATCTTTTCCCGCTAAAATAAAATAATTTAATAAATAAATAAAATAAAATTAATAAATTTAAATAAATTAAATAAAATTAATAAAATTAATAAATTTATATTAATTAAATAAAATTAATTAAATTTATATTATTTTAATTTATTTATTTATTTATTTATTTATTTATTTATTTATTTATTTATTTATTTATTTATTTATTTATTTATTTATTTATTTATTTATTTATTTATTTACACTGGAGGTCCGTAAATACCTCTTCTTCTTTTTTGGATTTTCGAGTCGATGGTGTCTTGAGTTTGGTTGGCGGAAGTTTAAGCGGAGAAAGAAATAGGAATATATTAATATTCTTCTCCCATTTTGTTAATAATTAAATCTTATGCATTTACAGATTTTCCAGTTCCTGTGGGCCCCGGCATTAAACAGTGGTGCTTATTTTTTATTAGCATTTTCATATTATAAATATTTCTTGTGGAATCGTTAGTGGGGATAATGACCTCGTTATACAATAATTCGCTGTCGACTTAGAAATTTTTATAGCTTTCTTTCCATTAAACCCAGGTTTTTTCTTAAATATCCCACCTGAAATCGTAAACAGAAGCTCCTTGGTGCTCTGCTAAGGGAAGGGGGTCTTTTAGGCCGGATTTTTCCATTTTTTATATCAAATATTCGTTGAATTTTTCTCTTCCCTCATAGTTTCCAGTACAACCTACGGACCAAATCAAAGCGTATAAGAAAATTGACTCTAATTGTTACTCTACATTTTAGATTTCTTCTGGCTGTATTTTCTTCAATTCTGTATCGATATATTAATTAAAAGTACAGTTTAAAATTCTTTCCAAACTTTAGACAATATTGTTGTCCATAGTGGCAATAACCTCGGAGATATTTTTTCTCATAAATTCAATGGCTTCAAAAAAGTACTTGTCAAACAGTTCTCTCAAATATTTTTAGAAAGTTTTTGAGTGAATTTTGAAATTTTCCGGAATCGCGTTTATCCAACAGTCAATTAAAGGCTAAACTCCCATACTCACAGGCTCCATATAAACCATTCCACATCTGGAAACAGTGGCGGGACTAGCGACTGCAAGGTCTTCGACCTCAAACATAATTACCATATAAGCTGTCAAAGCCAAAATTTAACCAGAATTTAAACATAATTTTTTATTATCATCAAGCACAGTGTTCATAGACTCAATCCAAATAGCGTCCACAGGCCCGTCAAATTAAACCCTAAAAAGTTAATTTAATAAATAAATAAATAAATAAATATATCAGAAATTTAGTATTTTTTTATTTAATTTTATTTATTTATTTATTTTATTTAATTTATTTATTTAATTTATTTATTTAATTTATTTTTATTTAATTTTTATTTAATTTATTTTTACCAGTGTCTGTCGGTGGTTCTGTCTTTACAGCACTCTCTGATTATGTAGGCTACGACTCCGTCTTGCCATTCTCTGGTGGCTTCGCTGAACATTCCGTATAATTGGCCCATGGTAATGGATTTAGGGTTTAAAACGTGAGTGTGTACTTTATAGAAATTTTCTTCTTTGTGCAATTTGGAAATGGCTTGGGATAAAACTCTATAATTAGAGGTTTTTCCTCCCCCTGTGGGTCCTACAAGCATCATTCCGTGTCTTACTTGTATAGTGTCGTACAATTAAATTATTTTATTTACGAAGGGGTCGTTAGGAGATAAATTTAGTTCTTCGCAGGTTTTGTGAATAGTGGGAATCAAATTTCCATACTCTTGAACGGGCTTTTCAATTCCAGGGAAAATGTCCAAAATAATATTTTCAAATAGAGGAATATCGTCTTTCAAGAATTTGGGCACGTTTACGTCTCTCAAAGCTCTCAATAACAGTTTTTCTTCTACTTCGTTAGGATGAGCGGGCTTCAACAAACCAGCAGCATTAATAACAGATCTTACGGCTCGCATTCCATAATCGTAATGGTCTTAAGAAGATAATTATTCGGATGACAATTTAAAAGTAACAACCTGTTAATAAATTTATTTAAATATACTTAATAATTTATAAAATATATATTAAATTTAAAAATTTAAAAATTTCAATTTTTAAATAAAATATTTACCATTTTTTTTGCTAAAGCTCTTCCCTCTGAAAATCCGAAACTGTAAAGCATAATTTCTCCAATCATGGCGTAGTCAGGAACCATCATAGCGACTCCTCTAAATAAAGCTTTTAAATTATCTGGTAATTCAGTTCTTCCAGCGTATCCTGGGTTCATGGTAATATATACATTAAAGGTTTTTTTCAATCTGATATTTGAGCCTTCGAAATTTTCGACAAAACTTGATCCTTTAATTTTTTCGTCAAATAATTTTCGCAATTATTGGGCGATAACTGACAAAACTTCGATGTTAATTCTGTTAAATTCGTCGAAGCAACACCAAGCGCCGGCACTGGCCAGCCCTTTAAAGAATTTTCCAACCATAATATAGTCCATCTAGTCGGAGCAGTTAAAAACGACGCACTATTTCGCCAGCGCTTTTGCCAAATCTTTCGTGGACTCAGTTTTTCCAGTTCCAGCCTTAAAAATTTTTTAAAAAATAATTTACATATTAAAAAAATGATAAATAAATTTTGAACTTAAATTATTTAAAAAAATAAAAAATTACTGGGCCTGCTGGGGCTCCTCCTAAATTTAATTTTAAAGCTCCCATTAAAGTCATGTAACATTTATCTGTTAAGGGAGTGATAACTAATCTTAAAGTGTTTCCTAAGTACTCGTAACCGTAAGGGAAATGAGTTTAAACGCATCTTACCCAGCAGTCTTCGTCGTGAGATTTGTCGACTCTTTCGTCGTAACTGTCCAAGTTCTTTTCCCAGTAAAATCTCAACTAAGAAATCCACTCGAAAGCTTAAATAGATTAAATGTCTCCTTGCCTTCAAAAAATAAAAATTTAAAAATTTATAATTAAAAATGAATTTTAAAACTTCAAAAATTTAAGTAAAAATATATATTTTAGGATAAAATTTAAAATATAAAGTTTTTTAACATCTTTTTAATTTTAAATTTTAAATTTTATTTTTAAATTTACCATAATTTTTCTACGACATCTTTGGCGTGTACGTCCATGACAATTAGGGCGTTGATGGTGATTTTTTGGTTGGGGGTTAATTTTTGTCTTACAAGTTTGACCAAATCATTAAGTTATTCGCCCTATTTTTCCCAGTATTTTTTGACTTAATTTTGTTAAAGTGCTTCTTCCACTTCATGCGTCCAGACAATTTATGAGCCATTTAGGACGCACATTCCGGGGTGCGCGCTGACCCAGTCGATTCTGGATCTTTATTTATAGTCGTCTACTGAAAATTTTAGACACTTTCTTATGCTGCATTTCATCATTTTTTCTACTTCGCCCATCCAGTCTTCTACGTTTTTTCCGACTGGGTCTATTTCTTCTACGAAGGGCACTTGCTCGTTTTCGGCGGAAAACATAGAGTGCATTTTTTTTTCTTCGTCGAATTCTAGTTTATCTATGTTTTCGAAGACTTTTCTTAGGTGGGGCTGCACCTTTGTGGGGTCTTTGGTTTCCGATAAAATTTCTAAAAGCTCGTCGTTACTTAAAAAGTAAAATCTGGCGAAAGCTTCTCTTTTTCTTTCGAGGTAGTCGTTAAGCGCTTTTTAAATTATTTCTAGACTTTCGTTGTTGTCTTTTAATTTTTGCAATAAACCTTCCGTCGTGCAAACTCTTTTAACGTTCAAATATTATTTTGCCATGTTCATGGTTTGTTTCCAAGTTGTGTCTACCATTTTGAATTTTTTTGATTCTCCAGGCAGTTATTTTGAAATATCAGGAGAGTCAAAAATGGGCTGTAAATACATCCAGTTCACTTAATATTTTGCCCATTCTTCTAAAACATCACTAATTAATTTTAAATTGTTGTTCCACTCTATAATTTCTTCTTCAAAGGGTTTTTTAAAAGGAGAGAATTACATGGACTTTACAAATTTTAAAAAAATAAGAATTATTTTATTTAATTAATTATTATTTTTTTGAATTTTAATAGTATAAATTACTTAAGTGGTAACGATATGTTCGTCTAGCAAGTTATTTAAATCGTCATAACCTCCAATAATATAGGTTAAATTTTTATAAGATTTCAGGTCGAAATTGATATCTTCCCACTAATCCAGCATCTATTTCAATTACTGTTCGATATGATATTCTTTAGAAGCTTTTTCTCCAATTTCCATACACACATCTAAATGGTTTAATAATCCTAAATCTAGACATTTTGTGAAAGTGAAATCTTCGTTTGGCTGAACTTCGAGGCCAACTTTTTCAGAAATTTCTTCCCAATGTCTCGAATACATTCCATTTTTCCTCAGAGCCACCATTAAAGGCACTTTTGGTCTGAACTGGTCCAACTAACCTTTTACTTATTAAGCGATTTTCAAAACTGGGTCAATATTTCTAAAAATTTAATAATTTAGTTAAAATTTTTTATAATATAATATAATTAATTAATAATTTTTGAATTTAATTAATTAATTAATAAATTAATTAATAATTTTTGGAATTTATTTTTTTACTTTTCCTTGAAGAATCTGATAACAGAATTGAAAGTTTTGAAGGCTTCTTCAACGAATCTTTCGCAGTGAGGGGCGTCCAAAGACTCCCAAGAGCCGTTCATCCAGTGGTCGATATTTTTAAACCATTAATTAGAAGTGATCCAGAGA
Source organism: Pseudocohnilembus persalinus (assembly GCA_001447515.1). NCBI lineage: Eukaryota > Ciliophora > Oligohymenophorea > Philasterida > Pseudocohnilembidae > Pseudocohnilembus > Pseudocohnilembus persalinus. The sequence goes on along the minus strand of LDAU01000180.1, from coordinate 50,699 downwards.
TTTTAATAAGGGTGGAAATCTTTTATAAGGGTTTAAATTAAACTGTAATCCGTGAGCTCTCTTCCGAATAACCCTTACTACACGTTGAATTTTCTCGCTCTTTCTTAAAATTCCTTTAATTTTTCGTTAATTCCAATCGCGATATCTAAAAAAATAGAAATTAAATTAATTACTATAATAATAAAGAAAATTTGAAAAAATAGAAAATAAGAAAATAAAAAAAAACATATTTAAAAATATTAAAATTGTATTTTTTTTTTTTTTTACTGGCGACATCAGCGTGTGCGGACATATTAGTGTAGGTAGAGAAATTTAAAATGGTAGTTTAGACTTCTTTGAGTTCGGTTTTGAAATTTTCTTCTTCGCTGTCCATCAAGTCTCTAAATCTTATTTTTTCCTTTTCCAAAATTTTTTTTTAATCGTCAATAAGGCCTACAATGTCTTTGGGACTTTGGTAGGTCATCCACTTTTTTTTTATGTCTTCTTCGCCCAATTTAATCTGCAAACTTTCGATTACCTTGTAGGTTTCCATGGACGAGTTTATGTCTTTTTTTATTTTTTCCAGTTCGGTCGGAATTGCCTCCATGTAGTCCAGCGTTTCGCTCAATTTTTCGATATTTTCCGGCTTATTTAGCACTTTTTCCTTGATTTCCCGCATTTTTTGGTACAATTCGTTGGTCTAATTTTTCGCTCTTCTAGCTATTATATCTTCTAACAACTTTACGACTTCTTGGTACTTATCTGCAAGGTATTTTATGCAGTTTTAACAGTCAATTTTGAAAGAAGAAACTTAAATTGTTTGGGGGATGGTGGCGAGCAATTGTTTTTTTTTCTCTATATTTATTTTTATTTCTTTCGTTATTTCTCCGATTTCTACGGGCTATTCTTGGTTGTCGTATTCTTTGGCATAAGCTTCGGGATTCATCTTTAAAATTGGCTTATAAGGCTCAAATTCCTGTAAAAATCTTTTGAGAGGCTCAACTGCGTGCTAAATTTAACTAGTTAATTCGGCATAAAGATCGTTAACCCATTAATTTTCATTCCAAGCTAATTTTTATTATTAATTTTAAAATTCTTAGACTTTTTCTTTATCTCTTCTAGGAGCTTTTAATTAATTTTCCCTTAACATACCGCTGTTTCTGAATAATTCATGCATGATTGTTCTTTCAACGTTGGGGATTTTATTTATATCATCAATTAATTTGTCAAATATTTATTAAATTATCTAAACTATTTATTCTGGACTTTTTGAAAAATAAAAAGTAGCTTCATCTTCTTCACTTTATCCAGGATTTTTTAAAAGTTCTAATTAAAATAATGGTTTTATAGCCTAGGAAGAATACTATGTTTCGTCATCAGTAGAAACCATTTTATAATCGCTTTTAAAAATATTTGTAATATTATTTGCAGCTTCAATAGTAACCTAAATTATATAAAATAAAATATAAAAATTAATTTATTATTTTTTAAAAATATTAGTCAAGCCTTTGCTTATTTTTTTACTTCTTTAGGAATGAATGATTCAATATAATTACAATAATTTTTAAAACTTTTTTGGCATAAATATAACAAAGAATCTTGCATTATGGTATTTATTAAAGTAAAAAATCTCTTTAATTTCCCTTATTCGTAAACTTCCATACTATCTTCTTTCAAATTGAATCTGGAACCATCGGTTTAATTTAATTTTTCTTTAACAATTTTTACTATATTTGGAACCCATATCTATTTTAAATAAATTATATAACATATTTAAATTAAAAAAATAATTTAATTTGTTTATTTTTATTTTTTATAATATACCTATTTAAGTTTATTTAAGGTAGTGTGACAGGATGTTTCTTATTCAGACTAAAAATCCTCCAATTTGTAAGGAGTTTAAGGCGTTGTTAATTTGAAAAATTCATAGTTTAAAATGGTATTACATTCTTCTTTAGTAAAGTGTAAAATATCAATTGTTTCTGGAGTTCTATACAAAGTTTAATTCGAAAATTACTTGAAAATTTCGGCAAACTACATAGCAGGAACTTTAAAAACTTCTAGCGGATTAAACATATATACTAAGGGCCCTGTTAATAAAAAATAATATTATATATCATAAAAAATTTTAGTGTTTATATTAATTTATTAATTACCTTTATTTAAATCTAATAATCTGTGATCTGGAATTTATTAATCATTATTTTTTTATGGTAAAACTAGTGAATGAGGAACTAGGTCAGTTTAGTTTTCTCCTAAATACTTATCAAAAATTATTTCATTCATAGTGTAAGCGTAATCTTAGCATATTTCCATCATTAATGAAGTAGTTTCGCAGTTTTCTAATCTTTTAATTCTGACTAAATCATCTAGATTTTACTTTTTTTTAAAAATTATATTATATTTTCTATTTTTTTTATAATTTTTTATAATTGTTATTATATTAGACTTACTCTAGTCATCGTAGAAATTTCGGATAAATGTTCATTTGGCATTGCTGAAATGTAAAATTTATATCTAATTAATGAATCTGCATTTAGCCTTCTTTAAAAGGCATACGCAAGTCTTCTTGCATATTTACAGGGGTGTTCAATATCAAAACACACAAAAATTCTAGGAATTAATTTTTTTTCCTAATCAGGATTATCTAATAAAGTACAAATTAATCTATTTTCTTATTAATCATATCCCCAAACTCTTACTTTTGCCCATTCGTATTCGCTATCTTCGCTTTATTTGTACAAAGCCTTAAATATAATAAAATAAAATATAATATTTAATAAATTTACTTTTAAAAATTTTTAAAAATTAAATTTAAATTAAATTAATATAAAAAATTTATTTTTACTTATGCTGTTGCCGTTATATGTTCTCCTTTTTCATCACTAAATACTTCGTCAAAATTAATTGTGCTGTCGATAAAAATAGTTTCCATAGTTGTGTCGTCAAAATAATATAAAGGCAACCATTTAATATTTAAATCAGGGTTTTCTAAATCAATTCCTTCTTCTTGGCATAATTAAGTAAGATTGTATTTTCCATATTCTTTCATATATAATTCATATTTTTCCCTTTTTGTAAAAACCTTTTTAGTTTCTTTTTCTTCGTCCTAAAAATTTTTTATTTTTAAGTTTAAAAATCTACTTAAATATAACTTATTAATTTAAATTTTTACTTTATTGTAAATTTTTAATTGTTATATTTTATAACTTTGTTTAAGTATATTATAAAAAAAAGAAGATATTTTAATTTATTAAAATGCAAAATATTTATTTTTAAGTAGTATATCTAATTGTAATTACATAAATTAAATCTTCTTCTCCATTTTTTTATCTTTATTCTCTTTATTAATAAAATCTAGCCTTGGCAAACCTTTTTTATGCTAATTCTTGTCTTTTTTATTTCTATTTTCTAGCTTCCTCTTCCTCCTAAATAAGTTATTTTTAATAAATTTATTTATTAAAATAATCTATTCAAAAAATATATATGAAAATATGTTTATTCTACATTAAAATATAAATTAAAGCTATTTTTTATTTTAATTTTAAATTTTTTGAAATTATTGTTGTCTAGAATAATTTGAAAATAAACTAAGTTTCATTAATAATTCTTATTTTTCGAATTAAATAGCTTAAATATATTTTTAAAAATGGACATATATTTACATCATAAAGATTAGGAGGTTTATTATATTTCATATTTTAATATTGTTTGTGCATTTTTGGGAGCTTTGGTAATTTAATATTGAATTTGTTTTATTTTTTTTACCAATTTTTTTTATTATAAAACTATATGTATATATTTTATTTTTTATTTAATTAAATTTTCAATATTTCTTAAATATTTACATAAATTCCTTATTTTATTAATTAACTCATATTATGAATAAAATAACATCTTAAAAAAATTTAAAACTCTTAGATAATAATAATAGCGTGATATTTTATTTTTAAACTATATATTCAAAACTTAATATTTAAAAAAATTTACATTTAAATAAAAACTTATTTCTGTAAACATGCTAAAACGGTTTCAATGGTTAAAATTAAATAAGATAAAATTATTTTATATATCATCTAATTTTTAAAAATATATAAATAAATATACTTTAATATAAAAGGAGTTTTATTATAATAGTAATTATATATTTATTTTAATTTCTTTCCTTTTTTTTATTCAATTTTTATTACAAAGTAATTATTACAATGTTTCTAGGTTTACTCCCTCTGATTTCGTTCCATTATTGGATGCATACTTTATCATTATTTCCATGTCATCTTCAGATAACCCTAAATCTTTTTATTTTATTAATATTTACAATAATTTTTTTATATAATTTACAGATATATTAACTTAAAAATTAAATCCATTATTCTTATTACTGTATGTTTGATTAGCTTACATTAGTTCTCCATAACTAATTAAATTAGAAGAGTTTTTATCAATTAGATTAAAAACCATTTTAAAACTATCTGACTATTTAATAATAATAAAAATATTTAAATTTTAATCAAAATTTTAAATAAATAATAGGTGTTAAATCTATAATTACATCATTTTAAAAATCAAAATTGAAAAATTGCTGAAATATTTATAGGGTAATCTCTGTTTTAGGGTATTTTTAAATTCTTTATATTAATAGGCTACAATCATTCTATAAATCTAAAATAGATATTTTTTTATTGTTTATTCCAATAATTTTCTAGTATTATATAAATAAAATATATTATTACCTGATTCTTTTAATATGTCTAAAAATTTTTCTTTTTTTATAATTTCACCACCAGGTTCTTTAAATTCATTAAATAAATCCTATATTTATTAGTTGGTGCTAATTCCAGAGGCTTGTTGCCATTTAGATTTAATAGTAGATTACTATTAATTTGGGATTTGCTATTGATTTGAATTTCCAAACTTAGTTAAATGAAAAAAATTAAGTATACTTATTAATACAATACAAAAAATTTATTTCTCAATAAGATTATATTTTAATATTTATTTTTACCATATTTTATGTAAGTTTTATCTTTTTCTATGTACTAATTTATATTAAATTTAATAATTTTATTTAATTTTATAAATAAATTCTATTATTCTAGTCAATTTAATTAAATTAAATAATTAATATTGTAAAAAAAAATTTTTTTAATGTTTTGCATTATTTATAACTGTTAAAATACTAATATATTTGTATTATATCAATAAAATACATATTTATAAAACTTATATTAATAATATATGATATAAAAAAGTTATATTAATCATTCATTTATGGTCTTTAAAAAATTCAACTTCATAATTATTATAGTAAAACAAAACGCACGGATGAATCGGGTCATTAGGTACGATATTAAATGGAATTTCACATTTTTTTTTCGTGACTTTATGAGTAAAAGTGACGATTTTTTTGAAAGGATCAAAATCACACCATATTATATCTCCTGCCTTATATGGGAAAGAAATAAACTAACTATTTTTTGATGTATCAATAGTCGACCAAGAATAAGCCTTTTTAATTAAAAAAATTAAATAAAAAATAATTATATAAATATAATTTTTTTTTATTTTTTTTTTCGTACTTAAGATGATATCATATATCCACCATGGCCTAGATTTGTAGTCCATAAATATCCTTTATTTTGAACAGTTTATCTGTGTGCAATTCCGACGGCCATCCAATCAGAGCCGCCTTTTTTATTGATTTTAAAAGAAAATTTACAGATTTTGTTTGTAGGTAAGGGAGGATCGAGAAGTGCAAATTTATAGCCGTTGTTGGAATTTGAGGTGACTGTTGTTTTATTTATTATTTTTATATCTGGGTGATTGTATTTTCCAAACTTAAAATCTATATTTAATTCTGAACTTTCGGGTAATTGATAACTTTTACAAGAGGATTTAACATTTTCTAAAATCTTTTCTAGTTACTTTTTATAAAAAAAACATTACAATTTTACTTCATTTTTAAAAAAACGATTTTGCTGAAATTTTTTTTGTATATCTAAATTATCATTAAATGTTTATTTACCTTGTCTGTGTCTGCTGTTAATTTGGCTAACTCATCTTTTAATAATTAATATTCATCTACGACAGAATCAATTATATTTTTTACATTTAAATTTTGATTCATAACTTTTTAAAACTGGATGAATTTTTATACATTTACAACAAATTAATCTTTAGTAAGTTCGTCAAAATATAATTTATCTACTAATTTTTAGGTTTCTGATTAAGACATTTATGAATTAGCTTTTTAAAAGATTTATAACTTTATCTTATCATAAAATTAATTATACTATTCCTTTAACTTATCAGCTTATGTTAAAAACTTAGAAATGGTCTCTTCATGAGCTTACATAACATCCTAAATATAAATAAGTATTAACATTGTATTATATGATTTTACCATTAGAGTTTACATAAATTATTTATATTTAAATTATTTGTATCTAAATAATGTATATTTTCATAATAAATATTTTTTGTTTTTAGTATTTTACTTGTTAACACTAATCTAAAATTTGAATAATTTCATCAGGGTTTAAGGAATTTTGTGAATTTTAGTTTTATTATTTGTTTTAACTTTCGTAAATAAGTAATTTGATAGGCTTTACTTTACATTTATTATGCAGTATTTCCATACAAGCACAACACCCAATTCTATTATCATTATGCTCACAATTCTCATCTATACATATCATGTTTATTTTTTCACCCAAATGGTATCCTTCTTTAGGACATTCAGGATATAAAATTTAATTTTACTTTGTTAATTATTATATTTATATATCCATTTATCTTTAATTTAAAAAGGCTTATATTTGTTTCTATAATTTTTTTTAATACTATATGAAATTAAATAGGCAAAAAATATTTAATGTTTGTTTTATTTTTTTATTAATTTTTTTTTATTGGATTTTATCACTAAATCAATAAAAAAAAAAGAAATTTTATTTTAATTATCGTATTACAAAGATATAATAAAAACAAATGTTCCTTTATTCTATGTAAAAGGATTAGATTTTAATAGTTGCTTTATTAGACTGATCTCATATATATGAGTTATAAACTTGAATTAAATTTATTTATTTTTTTATATTTTAATAATTTAATAACTTGACATAAAATATTTCAACTGCAACTAATAATTTAAATTTAGGTATCACAATTATCAAATAAAAAATAGAAATACCATTATCTTTTTTAAATTTTGTCTGCAACTTCTTCGTCTTATAAGCTTTCAACTTTGGCATGCCTTATCATTTCTTCTCCTTCTCTATGTATTAAGAAGCTAGTTTGATTATTTTCGAAATCCAAAGAAACATAAACTATATAATATAATATGGTTAAACAAAAATTTTTAAAATACAACATTAGATATTTTAATAAAAATAAGTTAATTACAGACATCATTTTCTTTTATTTCTCCGAAGAACTCATCTTTTTGATTGTTTGCAAATTCATTTTTTATCCACAATTACATATTTTCGACGTAGTTATCACAATATTAAGTATCTTCAATTTGTATAAAATGACTAATTCTAATATCTTTTTCATCGTCTTAAATACCACAACTAAAAGATCCCCTTCCTTTTTTGAGAATTTTAAATTTAATTTAATGCTAAAAAATTTAAAACTGACTATTAGAGTCTTTTTATTTGCTGAATAAAACCTCTGATTTCACAATTTATCTATTACAAGCTTCATTTTCGTCAGCATTCCTAAAAATTTAATGAGTATAATTTAAAAAATTTTAATTTAATTTATTTTATAAATATAAATTTTTATTAATTGTATTTTTTTTTTTTACAATTCTCCTTATATAAGATAGTTTTCTAATTAATCGTTTATTTTTATTTTGCACTCATGCTCTTTATTTTTTTAAACTAATGAGCATAATTTACTTTTACAAGCATATTGTTCAAATTTGAATCCTACAAAACTATTTCTGTCTGGAGGAATTATTTTAATTTCTGACATTTAGGTAATTATTTAATCTATATCTCTTATTTTTTCTTCATATTCCAAGGAGTACTTTTAAGAAGTTTAAACTTTCATGTAATAATTATTATCAAATTCCTGAACTTCTTTAATTTTTAATCCTTTTAAATCTTCCAATAAAAAATTTAAAATTTGAGAGATGTCTTTGTCTATTTATTTATTTTAATCTTAGGCTAATTAATTCACAAATTAATATGTTTTATATTTATAAAAATCTTTGTGTTTTAAATCGTTTAACTCTTGTTTATTAGTTCTCAAATGCCCAATAAGACCGTCTAATTGTATTTTTAATTACTCAGTTTAGTTTATTAATTTATCGAAAATACATCCGATTTCTGTTTTTTTTTTTTCCTAATTATATTTCATTCTATCTTTAAAGTTTTTGTTAAATTACTTTTTTAAATACATAAATAAATCTATTTAATAAGAAATTCAATAAATTAATTAAATTAAAATTATTTTACATTGATTTATTCTACATTTATATCTTGACATTAATCTACTAAATTATTTAAATAGTGAACTAACTCAAAATGTTCTTCCTAAGGTTTTAGCTATTTTCCGTCAGAAAACCAACAATCTCCACATTTTACCAAATTTTCTTTTAAATTTTCTTAAATTTAAATATAAAGTTTGGATTTTAATTCTTAGCAAGCTGGACATTAAATTTTTTTAAAATTTTTTAATTTATTTTTAATATCAGCTATAAAATCAGGCTAAATTTCTATGTTTTCTTTAACAAATATTTCAAAATTAGGATAATTAAAATTTTTCTATACATATGTTGATTTTTTTATATCCATTTATTATACAACTTAATTTTATTGTATTTAGTTGTCATCTCTAATTTATTATGCACCTTATTACAAAAGATTTTAATCGTTTTATTACATTTAATTTCCTATTTCCATTTATTGAAATTATCTTTTTTATTTTATTCTTATTTACAATATTTTTTTATTTAAATTAAATTTTTTATAGTTTTTTAACTAATTTTGGTGGTGAATAATTATCAAATTGACCCATCCCATTATAAAAAAAATCTTATAATTAACAAAAATTCAAAGTAATCTTATATTTATATATATCTCATTAAATGATAAATTATATTTAAAAAAATTATATAATTAATTTATATTAAGCAAAGAGTGGTTATATTATATTTAATAGTAATATAAAAATCTAACAATAAAATTAATATAATAAATATATGAATTTCTTTCTAACCAAAATAATTATTTAAATTTTAGTCTGAATTTTAAGAAATTATTTATCTTTAAGTTCACTTTAATACAACATAATAAAATGAACACTTAAACTTTTCCAAAGTAATATATTTACCGATTATATTTATTATTAACTAAATAAAATACTGAAAAAATATATTTTGATTATAACTTTTTCTAGCTAAATAAAAAAATAAAAATTAAATTAATTATAAGAGCATGGGAGCTCCATGCAGTAAATCGTAAAATTAAAATTAAAATCTCGAAAGATAAGAAAATGAACCTATTCTTTAAAATTAAGTTAGTAAATATGAACAAGATACTCCATTATTTTATCCATAAAAAGTAGAAAAAACATTAAATTGTACTCAAAACGATACTTATTTGTATAATTTAGAAGATAAAATAAAAATAAACTAAGATAACAACGACACTACTAGTAATATAAATTACAGTTAAAATTAGAGTGATAATAGAACTAAGAGGTCGACAGTCCCTTTTTTGGATTATTCTATAATGAATTCGCCAAAAAAAATGTAGCAAGTTGCTTTTAAAAAAAATTCCAATGATTTATGGGAAGAACTTAATTTTTCTTAAAACGAATAAAATATATCAAAAAACTCTTAATATTAAAATAATTCTAATAAATTAAGAAAAAAATCGTAAAACTTTTTGATAAGCAATGTTATGCTAAAAGACTAACTCTAAAATTTAGGATGTAAATTATTAAAAAAATGATTATTTTGTTTTTATAATAATAAAATTAATCAAATGAATTTATAATAATTATTTATAGTAATACTGTTTTTTATTTTGGAATAATAGTTACTTATTTTTATTTTTTTTAATTTGTAGACTAAGATATTAATAATCTAGCCAACTATTTTTGCTCTAGTTTTGATACTATTTAAACCATACAAAAGAAAAATTTAATCTTAAAGGAAATTGTTTAAAATCAAAAAATAACTAATAAAACTATTATATTAGGCTTAGTTTATGAGATTATAATTAGAATTTAAATGTTGTAACCTACTAATTAGGATTTATATAAATAAAATACAAATCACATAAAATAGTTTTACCAGTATTTTAATGAGAATATAATTAACTTCGTAGAAAAGTTATAATTAGACTAATAATTGTAAAATTTGATGCAATTAAAAGTAAAAATAATATTATTTATTCTTAAATTAATTTTTTATATATAACTTTTCTAAGGACTGTCTGGAACTACTTAAAATTATAATTGAATATCAATAAATTTTGCTATTTTATTCAAAAGATAATCATTATAAAGGATGTCAATGGTGGTGTCATGTTATAAAATATAACGATGATATCGATTAAGAATAGTATATTTACAACCAATCTCCTGGATTAGTTTATACAGTTTAATAATCGCTTAAATTATACGAAATTCATGCAACTGATATCATTAAAAAAATTAAATTATCCATAGAATAAAGTAAAGGAAAAGAAAAGAGTTTTCCAAATTTTGGAAGAAAAAATAAGAAAAAACTGAGTTCTATAATATTGGATGCAAAAAGCCCTAAATTAATAGAAATTCCGAATAATCAGTAAAGCATATTTTTTGATAGTCTTCCTGATTTCGGAAAAAGCCCTAATAATTAAAATAATAATGTTAATAATAATGATTGGAATAATTATAATAACTCGTTAGACCTAAATTTTGAATAAACGAACTTTAATAACGATTCTCCTTCAAATTTAAATTAATAAATTTACCGTAAATTGCAGTAGTTAGTAACACTTTCCGAAAGCAATTTAGAAGAATAAAATAGTGTATAAAATAAAGTTTAAAATTTTAGTAAATCTAATAGCTAAACAGAAAGTCCGCAGAAAATTAGTTATTTATAGGAAAAATAGTAAAAATAATAATAATAGTAATGTTAGAATTCTTAAATATATTAATAATAATAGTAGTAATTTAATTTTAAAATTATACCTTGCGATGACACTTATAATGAAATAGATACTAATAAATCGCATTTATAATAAATAGATGAAGTTACCGAAAATAATTTTTTTAGAAGCTCCTAATATAGTCCCAATGCAAGTATGACTAAGTAAAAATAATTTTCTTTTAATAGAGTAGAAAGTATTGGCGATGTATAAAAACTAGATGTTTTTTAGGGATTTTCCAATAATGAAACAGGAGAAAATTTAAGATTGGAATAACATAGCTAATAATTTGGTAGTAAAATACATTAAAAAGGAAATAGTAAATTTAATTCTCAAAGCAGTCAAAGCAAGTTTAAATTAGAAATTCCTTAAAAATTAGTGAAATCATAATGTTAAACTGATAGCGATCATAAAGATTAAATGACTGGAAGTGTTATAACTGAAAAATTTGAATAAGAAAATGAAAATAATGATTTTTAATAATTAGATTAATAATAAAATAATATTAATTTATAATCGATAAAATTAATTGAAGAGGAATAAAATGGTAAAATATAAGAAAGTGAAGTGAAAAATAATAAACTTGGTCTTAGTTCTAATAAACTTAAAAGTAGTTTACTTATCCAAAAATAAATTTTATAAAAAAATAAGATAAATCAATTGAAATAATTAAACACTTTAAACTTTAAGAGTCAGGAATTAATAAATGAGTATTAAAATTAACTTAAAAACAGTAGCAACTATTCAAAATATCCAAATTAACAAACAAATTTGTATTCTAAATATTTTTAAATTACAAAACCATTTGAAGATCAAAAAACTTCTACTTCTTTTTATAACAGTTGCGATGCTAATATTGACTCTACAAATAATAGCTAACTATAGATTAAATAAATGGATAATAAAAATATGAAATTTTCCAGCTAGTTTAAAAATTAATAAGGTTCCAATGAATGTGCTTATTAGCATAAGTAAAAAAATCCAAAAATTTTTTATTATATATATATTATAATTGTTATACTTTTATTAAAATTTAAAATATAAAAGTTAGGAAAATACACCAGAAAATAATAATGAAATAAAAGAATCAATCTTTAAATAAATAAAGTAAAAATAAATAAAAAATTGTGATAACTCTATAAGTGAAACTTAAAATAACGATATTTTGTTACAAAATTTGATTTAATCTATAGAAAATTATAGTAATAAAAAACCTCTTTGTAAAATAGAAAATTAGTGATTATTTTAATTTTAAATGTATTTTATTTAAATCTGTATAATTTATGTATAAATTAAATATTAATTTCTTAGAATTATAATTTAAATGCGTTTTTTTAAATTAAAAATTATATAAATATATAATGAAACAACATAATTTTCAAAATAAAAAAATCATGTGTATTGATAGAATTCCTATATTAGTCTTATATTTTTGTTATGGTTCACAAGAATATAGCTTTTAATAAATTAAGTGAAAGTCAAAAATATAAATTAATTATTGGTTATTTAATATAAATTTAATATGTTTAAAAGAGGAATTAATTATCAAATAATTAATTTTGTTTATCAAAGTTTGCTTTATGTTTCTGAGAAAAATTTATTTATTAATTAAAATAATTAATTAAACTGCATAATTTAATTAATTTACATTCTTATTTTTCATATTATTCTTATTAATTTATTAGTTTAATTAATTAATTTGTATTAATTTGCAAATTAAGCTAAGGATAAAATTTTTATTAAAGAAAATCGATTAAAAGATTTAAAAAACAATAAAAAAGTAAAAAAAAATAATAGCATGGGAATTTCCAGAGATTCTAGACACAAAAGAAGACTTACCGGAGGAAGAATGCCTATCCACAAAAAAAAAAGAGCCTTCGAAAAAGCCAGACCCGCTGCCAACACTAAACTTATTTCTGATAAAAATGATGTCAGAGTCAGATATGTTAGAACCAGAGGAGGAAACAGAAAATTCAGAGGTAATAATAATAATTTCGCATTGGCAAAAAATAAAATATAAAATTTAAACTTAACTTTTATGAAATAAATATAAACCATAACCTTTTTCTCCTTAAATTTTCTAAACCGAGCATGTGTGTGAATGCAGTCTGTAAAAACCCGACTTAAAATTTTTTAGAAGAAAAAAATAATAAAATCAGTGATAAAATTATAATTTTCGATTAATTTTATTAAATTAGTTAAAACCAGCCCCTTAATATAAAACAAAAATTTTCTAATAATTAAAATGTACTTAGCAGATTCAAAAATAGATTTATTCATAATATTTTTATAAATAAATTTAAATGGTTACAGGAGTTTGGTCTGCAAATTGCATAAATTGAATAAAAATTGGATAATAATAAAAATTCATTGATAAAAAAAAAATTATGCATTAATTTGAGTTTAGTACTTAGAATAATTGAAATAAACTAGAGTATCAGAAAATATACAAGAATATATATTAATATTCAAGTAAACGATAAATAAATAAATATATATGTTGGGCAGTATTTTTATTCAAGAATTTTACAATATCATATAAAAAGCCAAATATAATTTTAATTTTAATTTTTTTATTTATTTATTTTATTGGCACTATAATTTTATTCGTCAATAAATTAAACAATTTATTTAAATTTTATCTCCCTTTGGGTAAAAGGGGAATATTTTTTACGGTATTCGAAAATTTAAGGTGTAGAAGGACTTTAGCATATAAAAATGCAGGTTTATATAAAAAAATGAAATAAATAATAATAAAATAATTAAGACTGTTAATTAATTTTTTTTTTTAAATAATTAAAGCTTTGAGATTAGTCGAAGGAAACTTCTCTTGGGGATCCGAAAATATTTCCAGAAAAACCAAAATCATCGATGTTGCTTACAACGCCTCTAACAACGAATTAGTCAGAACCAAAACTTTAGTTAAAAACGCTATTGTTGTTATCGATGGAACTCCTTTCAGATAATGGTACTAATAACACTACGGAATTGATTTAGGTAAAAAAGGAGGATAAATGACTGACGAAAAAAGATCTAAAAAAATTGCCAATAAATTAGCCGCTAGAGGAAAAGGAAGAACTTTGGAACCTAAATTAGAACACACTTTCTTGACCAACAGAATTTACGCTTGTATTTCTTCCAGACCCGGATAATCTGGTAGAGCTGACGGTTACATCTTAGAAGGAAGAGAACTCGAATTCTACGCCAGAAAAATTGAAATCAAAAAAAATAAATGAGAAAAGTTTTTTTTTTTAAAACAATTAAATTAATCATAAACTTCTTTTTGTATAATTTTTTTAAAAATAAATATAAAAAAAAATTATTATAATAATTTATTTTTACTATTTAAAACGTATATAAATATATCCCAGTAGTAAAAGTTGTTATCGATGTATAATTATGAAATCAACCTTCTTATTTTATTTATATATACTTTAATTAGTAATTTATTAAATTGTTATTTATTTAAACAGTAAATAAAAATAGTCTAATTCATTTTCTTTTATTGTTGGTCTTTTACTATTAAATATATTAAAATAAAAGTAATTCTCCTAAAAACAAACACTATCATAATTATATTTTTTTATATTTTTAATCAATAGAGCTTAAATAAAGCATAAAATTAATTAATTTGTATTTTTTTTATTTAAAAAACAAAATTGTCTATACTCTAAAGTATTCAACAAACTTATCTACTGCTATTTTAATTACATAAATACAAAAAAAATCAAAAATAAATAAAAGTATTTATAATTTTTCAAAAGTATATTTATTAATAATTAGAAATGATATATTCGTATACTAATAAACCAAACTCAACAATTAATTGTATATATAGTAATTATTTTTTGTATTTTATATTTAAATTAATTATTTTTCAAATTCTATTATAATAAGTTTTTTAGTTTGGGTCATTAATTTCTCCAACTTCTTTTATTTTTTCGTCATTTTCGAGAGCTTCTTCTATTTTGTCCCTTTAAAAGTTACATGGAATAACAAAGCCTTATTCTATTTTTTATATATTATCAAATTTTATTTAAATTAGATCTTTTTTAACTTCATCCAAAATGTACATACTTTTTCCTTTTACTATCATTGATAAATCATCTTAAAGTACTTTATTATACTCTTAAAAGCCTAATATTAAAAAAAAAAAATAATTATTAAAATATATCTCAAAAATAAATTTATTTAAGCAATTTTAGCATAAATTAAATCATTAAATAAAAATATAATACCTTCTTGATTGGAAAAAACGTTTCCGTGTAATTTCTTTTATTCTTCTTAAATTTTATCTATTTCTATTTATTTTTTATACTTAAGTCTAATACCGCCCCTATATAATTCAAAAAATTCTATAATTTATTATTTTCCTTCTGTGTTATATGAAACAAATAAATTGTCAGCAATTAAATCTATAATAGGTTTTATAAACCTCTAATTAACGAAAGGACTTTTTATTGAAAAATCAACTTTTAGCTCCCAGCTATTTTTGGCAATATTATAGACAAAATAAGTCAGCTCTTTGGATGACAAATCAACTTCTTATGAAACTCCGCCAAATAGATATATCAATTATTTTTCATTGTTTAACAAAGGTGTTGAATTTACCAGAGAAACTGGTAAATCTTAAATTTTACTCCATTTTTTTTTCCTTATATTATAAATAAATGCTTTATTTGAAACACTTTTTGACCCGTCTTAAAACACTTCATAGCCGCCAAAACAATAAACATTTTTATTATTATATATTAAAGATGGAGCTAAAATTGGAAAAGGAATTGGCTCTAATTATTTTAATTTAATTTAGTTTTAACTTTCAACTTAAAAACCGAAATCTAACGAAAAAAATTCTTGCTATTAAAGGTCCTCTCTAAAAATTTTAAATAATATTATATATTAAATGAATTAAAAAAACCTTTTAAATAGGTATATATATATTTATTTATATACTTTATTGCTCCTACCATATACATTGTATTAATGGCATCAAATGTAAACATATTATATTTAGAAAATTTGTATAAATCATTTTTTCCTTATATAACTTCAGATGTGCTAAATCCTCCTTCTTGTTCTTTATCCTGTAAAATTTCTTTAGATATAATAAAATTGCTTCCATATCCAATCCAAAAAATATGGTTATTTTGACTGTTTAATTTTATTCTGTCCAGATTTTCCCTTTGCAATAAAGTATAAAGGCTTTTTATTTCCTTTTTAACAAAACTGGTACTGACAGCCTTTGGTTTTTAAATTATTTATTTTATAAAAGAATAAATGCCTGGATATTTTTCCATTATTTATGGTTTAAAAGTCTCCAATTTTTATAAACTTATAGGAGAATCGTATATTTCCAAGGTCATACAACTCAGTAAAACTAAACAACCATCTTCAAAATCGCTATTAAATTCTTTTCTATTTTCTTAATACCATCCTCCTAATTTCAAATTTCCATTTTGAACAAAATTTAATTAATATGGAAAAATATTTCCATGTTTTATGTGAGCTCTTTATAAAAAAAGAATACCTTTAAATAATCTTTTCAGTATATATGCTGTAAATAAAAAAAAATTAATGAATACCCACTAAATAATATTAATAAAACATATTTATTTTACCAATTTCTTTAGGTTAAAAGTAATTTTTCCCCTTTTTTCTATCTTTTATTTCAGTTTCCAAATCAGACACCTTTGGTTCTTCGACTATATTTACATAATATTTTCCTTATTTCTATGAAATAAAACACTCTTTGGACGTAATTAAATACTTTGAATTAACTTTTTTATCAAATAACTTTATTTGATATCTAAAATCTTCTAATTATTTTAACTTTTATTCTCTTCAAAATAATAAAAAATATATAATTAATTAATTTATATATATATAATACAATAATAAAAAAAAATACCTTAACGCCCAAACTCTATTGTCATTGTCTAAAACTTAATAAATGTTTATATTTTATTTTGATAAGTATAATTTTTAGAATTTATATTAATATTCATATTCTTAATTTAAGCATATTTAGCTTCTATTATTATTTTAATACTAATCATATATGAGTTTGTTTTATAACAATTATTAAATTTCTATTACTTTTACTAACGATTCTGGTTATTAGTTAAGATAGTCATAACCAGAGTTAAGACTTTTGCACCTAAATTTAAAACATAATAAATAAATTTTATAAAATAAAATTAATTTAATTGATACATTGTCATTATTAAACATGCCTACTCTGTTACAATTTTATATTAACATAAAACCGTTTCTATTTCATACCGACCTATTATTTATAGGTATCCATCTTAAAAAATAACATTTCTTCCTTTGCTATTTTAGTATTAAAATTTTATCTCGAACGGTTAGTTTCTTGTTTCATATGCATTTTAATAAACTAAAGGTTGATTTTTTTTATTTTTCTCGTAAGATTATAATTAATGTAAAGATGCCAGCGAATAAAAGCATTTAAAATTAAAATCCAAAATGAATATATTTTTAGCTGCATGCATAATAAATACACCATGTTAAACTTCGGTAACATAATTTATGCATTCTATTTTAAATCCTAGGCTACAAAATAGTTCGAATAAATCAGTCGAAGGACAGGCAAATTTTAAAACTCCTTCCATAAAATCTCCTTTAGATAAATTGCTGTCATACCATTAATATCTTTTATAATTTTATTTTTAAAAAAATTTACAAATATATATAAATTTTATATTTATTTATATGAAATAATTTCTAATTTATATCACCTAATGCCATTTTCGAATACATTTCTGCAATCAGAAATAGAGTAAAAATAACTGTTATGCGGATCGTAAAAATAGAAAACTGATTTATGCTGAAAATATTTTCTAGGTCCTTCATAAATTTAAATTTTTTCTTTATATTTTATATCATCGTCATCTATGTTTTAATTTCCCGGTGAATTTTTTAAATTATTATCTTTATCATTATTTTTTTGAACTTCTTTTATATCAGAAACTCTAATAATATAAGAAGAATAGTATTGTTCCATACTATTTTCAGAAGTAAGTTAGTCATTAAAGATATATATGTCATTGTAATCTTAAAATAAAAAATATTATTATTTTTAATAATATAAGTAAAAACAGGTATTTTTTTTTTACTGTCAAACTTATCTAATACAAACAACTAGGGATTTTCTATATTTACACTTCTCATTGTTTTAAAAAATTCTACTTCTGTTTTCAAATATAGCATTTATTGCCCGGTTTTTTCCATAAATTATATTTTTACTGCCTTTTAAGAAAATTTATTTGCAAAAAAGTAAAAATTTTCATCTGACTAACAATATGAAATACAAGAATTTAAGTTGAATTTTTTTTTTTTTCGAAATAATTTAATTATGTTAAAATTTTTTGATTCCAAATCGTAATAATGTATTTGATTTTTTCTTATTAAAAATATATTTTAATATTCAAGGTTTAAATGTCTTTTATCATGGTAAGCTTAGTAATTATAAAATTTAATAAGCATTAAGTAAAAAGTAATAAAATAATATAATTTTTGCTACCTAAAAATGCTCCT
This sequence comes from Pseudocohnilembus persalinus, assembly GCA_001447515.1. Classification (NCBI taxonomy): domain Eukaryota; phylum Ciliophora; class Oligohymenophorea; order Philasterida; family Pseudocohnilembidae; genus Pseudocohnilembus; species Pseudocohnilembus persalinus. The sequence goes on along the minus strand of LDAU01000180.1, from coordinate 32,016 downwards.
AATGAATCATGCTTAAACAAAGTTTATGGTCCTTTATACATTAAAGAATTTAATGATTTTTCTATTTATTCCATACTTAGTAATTTATCTTTATCATAGTGTAAAATGTATTTTAAACTTTAAAACAATAATTATGGAATTTATGTTTGGTCAAGTGAATTAATAATATTCTAAATATCATCTTCAGAATTAATATCGTTAATATATTCGAAGTTTATTTCAGGTACTAATAAGTATAAAATCATAAACCCCATACAAAAACAATCATATTATTTATAATCATAGTGATCAACAGTAAATTTATTTAAGTATGATTCTTATTCCTTAGGTATTACAAAATTAGGGGTTCTTAATAACATATTGTGTTTGGTTAAATGGCCATGTTAAATATAAATCTAATTTATAAATGAATTTTTAAATTTTAATTATTAGTTAAATAGGTTATAATTTTATGAATTAAGTATTTTAAATTTTACACTCTTTGGCGATAAAGTTCTATAAGTAAAATTATTCTAATGCATTTCTTTTTGAACTCTTGCTATCGATACCAAAAGTTATAAAGTAAGGGAATTATTTTTATAGTCATATGTATCCATTTAATCTGTGAGCTTAGTTAATGGGGTATAAAAAAACCTGTCAATAATATAATACTCATTATTTTAAAAACATTCAATATCATCATATGTCGACAAACCAGATATATTTAATTTTTTTAGTTACATCAAATATGATAAAGCTTTAGACATTATTTAAAAATTATTATAATACCTACGGTTGATTCTAACATATCTATTATTGTTATTGTAGTCTTTACCTATTATACTTATTTTATTTTTGTCTTTCGAAAAAACTTTAGGTGCATAAAACCATTTATACTTTTATTTTATATCCTATATAATATTGTAAGAAAATTAAATAGAATATCTAGTTATATAAATTAGTAAGATAAATATTATATTTAAGAAAATAAATGATATAAAACTTTATATTAATTTTGACTTATTAAGTAACTAAAAAATGATAAATAAATATACAGATATGATATTTTCTTCGTCCTTATTTAATTCTATTTCACTTTAATCAGTCATTGTTATAATTTAAGATTAAAAGCTTTTTTATTTTGTTTTCATGATATTATTTAAATTTTCTATACAAATAATTTTGCTTGACTTACCTCCGAGCTATTATATTTATTTTTATATTACTACATTTTATACTGGGGATTTATAACTCAGTTATTAATTTTAAGAAACACAAACACCCATTTTTATAAAATATTTAAATTTTTTTTTATTAATCAAGTATTATTTTATGTGTTTTTGAGTTTTTTTTTATTTATCTATTTTTATTTAGAATTAAAAATATAAAATTTTGAAGCTGCAAAATTTTATAATTGTTAATTTATTAATATTTTATAAATTACCAATTAATTTTTATATCAATTTAATTGTACCATTAATAAAAATGAAATAATTTTATAACTTTTTTATTTTACTACTATTATTAATTTAATCATGCCTTCATATATTTATTAAAAATTTGAAATTTTTCATTTCATATAATTATTTTTTATTGGCATTTTTTTTTGTATATTTAAGTTAAAGTGACTTATATTTTTAATTAAATAAATAAAATTTTAGAGAAAAATTTTGAATAAAAGTACATAATAATTTATTTTATATATTTATTAAAGCTTGTTAATTGATTTTTATGTAAAAAATTTATAAGATTGAAATTATATTATTATATTTTAAATTATTTATAATAATTATATCTATTAAAATTAATATTTACTAAAATTTTTAATTATAAAGGCTATAAATAGGCAAAATAGAGTTTTAATAGATAAACTGTATATTATATCATTAGTATATGTAAAATAAAATTGAAAAAACAAAAAATTTTATTTTAATAAATATGTATTACAGTATGTTATTTTTTAGTAAATTTAATAATTTACAATTAAATCTTGTAAAGAATATCATTTATATTATTTATATGAATTTTTAAGTAAAAATAATATATTTTCAAATTATAGTATAATTTCAAAACATAATTTAATATAAATATATCATATAATTTCCCAATTTTTTTATTTTTTCCAATTATTATTATTTAATAAATAAAAATCAAATAAAATAAGATAAAGATTAAATTATGTTTAAAATTAATATAAAATAAATAATAAAAAATAAATGATGAAATTGAATAAAATTGACAAGCCAACCGTTTTTATTGACCTAGAATAATGTAATAAAAATGTTGAAAAATTTTTAAAAAAAATTAACAATCCAGAGAAATTTAGGCCTCATTTAAAAACTATATAATCTGGTGATTTGTCAGTAAAAACATTAAAAGAACACAAAATAACAAAAATTACAGTTAGTTCTGTCGATATGGCAGAGTATTATTCAAATTATGGTTGGGATGATATAACCATTGCTTTTCCAGTTAATATTTTACAAATTGAATAATTAAATAAATTAGCACAAAAAATAAAATTAGGAGTAATTGTTGACAACGCATAGACTGCAAAATTTTTGGCATAAAAAATAAAATATAATTTAAGCTTGTATATAGAATTGGATTTTGGCCAAAAAAGAAGTGGAGTTTCAACTGATGACCCTAACTACATGAAAATTATAAATAATATTCTTGAAGAAATAAAAATTAATTAATAAATAAAATTTATGGGTTTTTTAAACCATTCTGGACATTCTTATCATTTTAAGGATAAATAAAAAAAAGTAGAAATTTATAAAGAAGCAGCTAAAATACTTTAAGATTTGAAATAATAATTTATAAAGGAATACCCATAAATAATTATATCTTATGGTGATACGCCTACTTTATCAATTATCGACGAATTAAATGAATTTGATGAGTATAGACCTGGAAACTTCGTTTTATACGATTATATGTAATATGAACTAAATTCATGCCAATTAAATGAAATTGCTATTGTTGTTGCTTGTCCCATAGTGGGAGTTTACCCCTAAAGATAAGAATTATGCATATATGGAGGCGGAATTCACCTTGCTAAAGATGCTTGTTTTAATGAAAATGGAGAAAAATCATTTGGAAAACCAGTGATATTTAATAATAATAAGTTTATCACATACGGATAAATTGAAGATAAAAAAGGTTAAGATTAATTAGATAATGGTAAAAAATAAAATAATAATAATAATGATACCAATGGTTAAGTAAATAGTAAGAGTTCGGAGCCATGGTCTGAAATAATTAAGGGTAATGTTAGTAGCATATCTTAAGAACATGGAGTTATTAAAATAAACTCTTCGTAGTTGTTTTAAGATTATGACTTTAAAGTTGGAGATATTGTAGGGATCCTACCAGTGCATTCCTGTATGACAGTTGATATGTATAAAGTTATGTATGATTTTGATGGAAATGGATTGACTACAATTCACTATGAAGAAAAATATTAAAATTGAAGATGGAATATTTAAAAAATTTAGTAACTTTATTTTAAAAGTGAAACCAACTTAAATAAGGTTTATTTTTTATTTATATTATTATTTATAATAGAGCATATATTTTTGGTATATAGCTTAATATATTTTATAAGTTAATATAACAAATTTAATTAAATAATTAAATAAGTTTAATTCATATAATTTAAATAAAAATACATAGATCTAATAATATATAGGTTATAAATTATCAATTTTTATTCTTAGACAAAGTATTTCACTTTTAAATTTTAAACGAAAATTATTATTTTATTTAATACAAATGTTTTTTCCAAAAAAAAAGCATAGTATTTTTATTAAATTTTAAATTATTTTATTTATTTTTCTTTTTAATCAAGAATTTAAAAGAAAATTTATCCCTCTCAAACCAACATTTTAACGACTTATTAAGGTTAAACTTCGATTAATTCCCATTTATGTCCAACTGTTTCTAAGTCAGGATCAGTATGTAATCTGACCCCAAATATAAAATCATAAGCCATAACTCTATCATCAGAACCGTCAACAATTTTTCCTGTAATGTCGTCTACATTACAATAAATTTCTTGCATTTTTATATTGAATTAAAATACGGGTAAGATACTGTCTGGGAAAAAGGCTTTGTTAAACATACTTCTGTCACAAGTCCATAATTATTTATATTTGGGACTACAATTCTAATTGTTAAAAAATTTATTTATTTAATTATTTATTTTTTTTTTAAAATAAATAAAAATTAAATGTTTTAAATTACTTAAGCTTTTCTTTATTTAATTAAAGTTTTGAAATATCCTAAAGCTTACTCACTACAGTATTTTTCTAAAATATCTATATCTCCTTCCAAATAATGATTATAGGCAGTTTCAAAGATCACCTGTAATTAAAATTTATTTAATAAAATAAAAATGAATTTTTAAAAATATATAAAGAATTTATAAAATCAGTAGGAACAATTGAAAATTTGAATCATTAATTTCATAATTAACTTTATCATGTTAATATCATCATATTTATAATTAATTTATATATTTTAATTTAAACTATAAAAATTAATAAATGAATTTACCCTGCTTTCTTTTTCTAATTCCCATAAATCGAACTCAGGATCATATTTTCTCATTTCTTTAATGGATTTAGCAATTTGATGTTCAGAACTGGCTTTATCCTATAATTTAAAAATTAATATAAATAAAATAATATAAACATAACAATATATTTTTATATTTTAAATTTATCAGTAGGAACAATTGAAAATTAGAATCATTAATTTCATAATTAACTTTATCATTTTAATATCATCATTATAATAAGAATTTTTAATATAAAATTATTAATTTTTTAAATTAAATAATTAATTACAATAACATAAAGACCTCCTTAAACAAGATTAGAGGGAGAATTATGTACGTGATCTTTGAAATCTTCTTTAAATTAGGACATTTCAGTTTTAAATGTTTAATATTCTTTATATTCTTCTGACTTATATAAATTACTGGCAAATTCAGTTTTATTAAATTTGGCTTTAACTTTTCCTTTTAATTTAGAGGCAATACTTTATTTTTCCTCTACATTTTAAGCTTTTTATAAGGCATTTTTTTTCCATTCTGGTATGTTTTATTATATCTAATTTGATAAAAATTAAATAAATATTTGTAAATTTTTAATTTATTAGATTTTTATAATAAAGTTTTAAATTATAAATTATAAATTTGAATACTATTTATTATTATTAAGTTTTTTACTTCTTCTAATTCTTCTTCAGTATATTCTTTCATATTTTATTATTCTTCTCTTAATTTTTTGGCTTATTCTTTGGCTTTAAGCAATCTTTTTTAGGCCATTTCTTTTTCGTCAGGGAAAGTTTATTACCAAGCTTCGATTCCAAATTTTAAAGACTTTCCTAAAAAGTTATTTTATTCCTAAAGTGATTCCATATACCCTTTTTATTTAATTATTTTCTTTTTTTTCTATTATTTTTAAATATTTTCTTCATTTTCCTTAGTTTTCACATTATCTAAGTTTTAATTATTTTATTCGTTAGATTCATTATTTTTTTTTTATTTTTAATCCTTATAATATTCAGATTTAATTTCTTCATCAGATTTATTTTAATTTATTTTGTTTTTTAAATTGAAAAATGCATCCTCTTGTTATGAAAATTAATAACTTCCAACTTTTTGAAGATTCTATATAAAATATAAAATAATTTTATAATTATCTTATAAAATTTTGTTTAATATTTAAATTATTACTTTAGTTTTGGGAAGAAGATTACTTCTTAGGACTAATTTTGCCAAACTTTACATTTTTTTTATTATTTTTTTATTTATTTTTATTATTTTATTTTATTATTATTTTATTTTTACGATTTAAAGTTTATTAAAAACATTAAAAATATATATTTTAATTTATTATAACTAAGTGTTTATATACACACATTAAAATTTAATTATAATCCCTAAATTTTTATTTTGAGGTGGTAAATACACGGGTTAAAAATATATTAATAATTAATAAGTAAATCTTTATTTGAATTAGGAAAGTCTTAATAGAATATTCTTTATTAAATATTTTCATCATAAAATTTACCACAAATTAAAATAATATATAATTAATAATATCATAAATTTTTTAAGTTTTAAAAGTCTCTTTATTAATAAATAAGAATTTAAACTATTTTCTGATTAATTTTGTATAAATTTTAAAAATAATTAACAATTGTATTATATTTATCATATTAGTATATAGTAGTAATAAAAAGATAATGATATACATTTTATAAATTTACTATTAAATAAAATTAAGAAATTTATTTTGAATTTTCGATTTATTATTATTAGCAGAATTAAATAATAATTAGATATATTTAATAACTATATTATTTTTCTAAAATCTATATATAAATGATTTTTTTATATCAAAAAATGTTGTTGAATATTTTAAAATGTAATAATTTAAACATATTTTATTAATTTAAGTTAATAAAAACTATAATTTATATTTGAAAATTAAGAATTAATAGTAAATGAAATAGAATTTTAGAAAAGACTTGTATACAGTTGTCTTATTAGGTTTGGGGTTTATGTTTTTCTTATCATCATATATTTCTTTTTTGAATATGATATCACAAATTTACTAATAGCAAGGATTTATAGAACTAGGAAATATTTCCATTTTTTGTATATACGGTACCATAATTTATAAAAATATTATTAAATTTTTTTAGATTTAATTCTTATTATAAATTTATAAATTAATAAATTAAATTATTTAAGTTGCGTTTGGAGTTGGGAGTATATTTTCACCCTATTTTGCCAAATTACTTTAATATAAATACATTATGGCAATTTGTAGCTTTGTAACTTGTGGCAATGTTTTTACTGGATATTTAATAAGTGAATGCAGTAGTAACCAGTATTTTTATTGTACAGAATTAGGAATATATTTAATGGTTATCATTTTTTCATTAATTTGTGGAGGATTTGACTCTACTTTATGGGTTAAAAATTTTCTTTTTCTTTTCATTTTTTATTTTTCTTAATATTAGAATTATAAGAATATAATTATTCTTAATTTAGATAGCTTAAGGCGGCTATATTGATGTTATTATGAAAAGAAATTAATAAAAAGTAACATTTTATATTTTTTATATAAAATTAAATAATAAATAAATCAATATAGGACGGACTATTCTTTGGCATATTTTGGACAGTTACCTAAATTTCTTAAATTATGAGCAGTCTTTTAGCTTATTTTTTATTGAATTTTTTTTCGCAAAGTAATTTTTTCATACTTTTAACTATAATAATGGCATTAAGTACAGTAATTTTCCTTTTACTCCCAAATTAAATTGAATAGTGCTAAATAAATAATGAAAGAAATACAATAAAATAATTAAAATAGAATTTGATTTTATTATGGAAAAAAAATAATACTATAAATTATTTTATATACTTTTCATTTAGTGGTTGTTTAATTAGCTTTATATCTGGAGTCTAACACATTTTAATAGAAAATTCTTTGCTAGAATAAAAGTTAAGTGATAAAGAAATTAACTTAAAAACTACCTTAATTTATTTAAATTCTGGGATTTTCGAGGTGATATCTGCAATATTGATAAGTATATTAACAGATAAGGTAAATTTTTATTAAATTAACTAAAATAATGTATTAAAAATTTATTATTAAAATATAAATTAGTTTGGAAAAGGAAATAAATTCTTTATTATATCTGTAATTTTAGGATAAGTCTCATTTTTATTAGCCATTTTTGGATACTAATTTAATAGTTATACATTTTGTTTTTTTATTAGCGCTTTATTTGGATTAACAGATTCGTTATTTTAAAATTTATCTTGTATAGCATGTACCAGAGATTTTTCTGGAAAATTGGAAATATTTACCTATTATAAATTTTTTTAAGGTATTTTTGTTTCTATTAGCTTAAGCATAAATTTGATATTTATCTATAAAAGTTTATACATATTTATGGGAATTATGATGATTTTTTCGCTATTTCCCTTAATTGCTACTATAAAAATGAAAAAATTCGGATTAGGAACAAAATATTAATTGGAAGATAATTTGGAAAAGAGTTAATAAAATCTATTAAATGGCAGTGATATAAATAATTAAAATGACATTTTTTCTAATGAATTTAATGATATTAAATGAGAAAATCTTAAATTATTTTATTTATAACTTTATATTTTAAATTGCAAATTTAAAAAATATTTATATGAAAAATGTAAATTTTTATAAATTTTATAATTATATCTATTTAGTTACGAATTTTTTATATTTTTATATATATATAATTTTTAATTATCAGATGTTTTACGGGATTATGTTATATTTTGTAACGCTTACTGCCTCTGAAAATGTTTTTCCTTGATTTTTTATTTCTTTTATTTTATAATCTGATTAAGGAGTTAAACAATTGATTTATTATTATTAAAAATTATATTTTTAAACACCATTGAAAATTTTTTAATTATAGTTTAAATTATTTTTCATAAATTTATCTTTTTAATGGTTTAAATTTTTAAATTGCTAATTTATTTTTTATTAAAGATTATGTTAAGGAGTAAAAGGTTTCTATTTATAATGAGATGTTTACTTTAAATTATTTTTATTAAAACTGAGCTAAATTTCTTTAGAATTCTAACTGTACCTATATTAAAAAAAGATCAATAATTATATATTTATTTTAAAAGTTAGTAGATTTTTACTATTTCAAGCTACTCTTATTTGTATCAATTTATTAATTTTATAGTTTTATAGTGTCATTTTCTAACTGTGTACATTTTTCCTATTTTGTTAGTATAAAATTTTTATAATTTTTTAATTTTTATTTATTCTAATGATTTTCTTTTTCAATATTTATTAAATTTAATGAATCTTTTTAAATTTTTTCATTTTTTTTATTTTATTCACTTAATTATTATATATCGCCTCTTAGTTTTTCTATTTATTAACTTTAAATAGAGATATGTTATTTCAAATTTGAATTTTTGTATTAATATTTTTTTTTAACCTCTTCTTATGCTAGAGGTTTCTCGAGATAACGCTAAATTTAATTTTTTTATTCTTGTATTATTTTCTCCAAATCAAAGATTAAATTCATTTGATTGATTAATTCCTTATTTTTATTATCGATTTATTATTACATTTCTTTTTAAACTTATAATAAATCTTATTAATTTTAATTTTTACTATTATTTAATTAATTTGATAACAACAGATTTTCTAGATTTTTTATCTTTTCGTTATAAAAATTATGAAATAATTATATTATTTTAAAATATATTTAAAATTTTACTTTTTATATTAGTTATTTTTTATTTAATTTGAATAAATCTTGATCTATATCGCTATTGCTTTTATTTTTTATATGTAATTATCTTTGATTACTTTAATTTATTTCCTATAAATTTTATGACTCTTAGTCACTACAAGTCATTTTTATTTTAATCTAATCTTATTATACCATTTACTTTTAAATTTATTATTATTAAAATTAGTCATCATTTGATTAAAATAACCGATTATTTTCCTAGTTCTATTTTATTTATTTATGTTATTATTTTCTGGCCTATCCGTCTGAAGTTTTATTTTTCTTGATAACTGTTTTTTCATTTTCAATAATGTCTTCTTGCTTAGTTATAAATTATTTTTCCATTTAAATTAAAGATTATTGGCTAATATGAGAAATTGGAAAAAAAAATTATCTAGATTGTTAATTATATATACTATTTATTTATTCTTGTTTGAATACTGGTTTATCTTTTATATCTATATAATTATAAGAATTTTTGTCTTCATTTTTATTATTGCCTTAATTTATTGATTCAAATTATGCTTACCTTACAGGAGATATATAATAACTACTAACATTAACACCTATAAAAATTAATAATAATTATTTGACCTTTGTAAAATTTAATATAATGATTACTTTGAAGCTGTATATTTTATCTTTGACTCCATCTGCTTCGTTTATTATATATCTTTTAATTGTAATCAATGCTTTGTTTTAATGATGATTATTTACCATTTTCAAATATACTTTATAAATTCAAATTGTTAAAATGTTTAAAGGATGCCTTAAATATTAAAATTTTATGAAAAAATAAAATAACTTGCCTAAATAATTTATAGTTTTATTTTTATAAAAAATTTACTGAAGATGCTCTTTAATAATTTAATCTTTTACTTTAAACTAAAAAATCTGTATTTAAAGTAGTTTCATTGCTAAAATTAGTTATAGAATGACTTGATGGATTTTTTGAAGATTTACAATTTATACTTTAGTCAATTTTCTTCATAGAACGATAAATTATATTTTATCAAATATTATTTTTTTTTTTATTTTAGTTTTCTAATAAATAATTAGAAATATGCTATGCTTATTAATAATTATTATTATAATTAATAAAATATACTAATAGGCATTTATTATTAATAGCAAAAAAATATAGAAAATATATGACTGATATAAACTACGGTATATAACTTTTGTATTCAATAATCATTACAGTATCTTAATTTCATTATCGTATGAGCAATTAATATAATTTTCTACAAAAATTATTCACCATAAAAATAAAAATTGTATAAATTATTATACCTATTAAGAATATTAATTTTATATTCTAAACTTCAAATTTCATAAATTTATAAATCATAATAAATCAAATTGTACAAGAATTGATAAATTCAAGGTATTTCGAAATTTATACTAAAATTAAGTTAATATATAATTTTAACTTATATTTTAAATTTTTAACGTTAAATATTACAGTTAAAAGTATTTAATATATTATAATTAATAACACATTAATTAAAAAATTAAAAATTTATAGACACCAATAGTATTGGTATAATAAAATATAAAATATACCATTATTATACCTATGTATATTAATCTATATTTTATAGTTTTATAAATATTTTTCTTATAAAATAAAATAAAATTAACTTATTAACCTTGATAATATTATTGAATTATATTTTTTTAATTAAAAATATTTTAAATTGTTTTGAATATGTATGATTTAAAAAGTTTATGTTCTATGTATATTAATATTAACATATAATTTATTAATAAATTTATATATACTATGTAAAAATAGTTCTTTTATTTTTCGCTTATATATTAAAATAATATAAAACATACTAAAATAACTAATAAAACATATTTCAATAAATAGGAATTATGTTTTACAATGTCGATTTTTTGTCTATTTTCGATAAATTAATGTTTTATTATACATAATTTTATTAATAAATTTTACAAATACTTGAAGTCTATATTATTGCTTTAAAATTTATTTATATAAAAAAATAAACTAAAATTTTTCGTTCTCTCCGTTTTTTATTATGATACATTTATATATATTTTAATTTTTGATGGATACTAATAAATAATTAAAAAAATGAATGTTAATATTTGCATTTATGCTTGGAGAGATTTCATTAAACAATTTTATGTATAGGAAAATTTTAGTATTAATATTATCATAGGTATAACTTATAGGTTATTTAAAATAAATGTAGTATAATTTTTTTTTTTTTTAATCAAATATATAATAAATCTGTTTTTGATTTGCATAATGACATTATTTAACAAATTTAATATTTAGAATATATATTAAAATAGTCACAATAAAAACACAAATAAATAAGAAATAAGTTTATAAAAATAAAAAATATATATAACTCACAAAGGTTTATTAATATCAAAAAATCATCTAATGAAAAAGACAACCAATATATAATAGGAAGAATTGTATAAATATATTTTTGAAATAATGATAAATAATACGGATAAAACAAAAGATAATCGTAAATTGGCAATGCAAAAATTTTAAAATTTAGAATAAAAAAAGATATCATAAAGAACTATGTACAGGATGGTGGATAGAGTAGCTCAGCATATATCAAAATATAAAGTGGAAACTTTTTAAGAGCTAAGAGAAAATATGTAATTAGAAAGAATAAAAAAAATTGCAAGAAGTTTTGATTATGAACAAATAATAAAATTTAAAGAATTTTTAGATGAATAAACTTAAAAAAGAAGCAGGTTTTACGCTAAATTCGGGATTATGATAAAAGATTTGGAAAATTAATTTCCTTGCCTAAAGGAGTTGGAAACTAAATATAAATAAACAACTTATAAATTTTTTTAGCATCAATTTTAAGGGTATTATAAAAAAGTAAATAAACCATTATATCATTAAAAAGCTGCAGACGGGAGTAGTAGTAAATAACAAAATTCCAATAATATGTTATCTTAATAAAACGACTTTTCAAATTCTGAAGAAAAAATTAAATCAATTAATTTAAAGTAGACGAAAACAAAAGAAAATTAATAACAACAATACCTGTAAGATGGAGAATAAATTTTAAAAAAAACTAAAAAGGAAGAAAGCTGTGATAATGATAATAATTTGGATTAAGAAGATAAATTTATTCTTAGGTATACAGGTGAAGAGAATATTGAAGATTTGTAAACGGATGAATAAGTTTAATAAAATAAAAAAGATAAAAATACTAAAAAAATAAAAAAAAACAAGTAAGATGATAAAAATTAAAATTTAGATGAACAAAATGTGAAAGTTGAGTAAAATGAAGTAGAATAATAGGATGAAGAAGTTAAAGAAAATATTTTCTAAGCAGATAAAATTAATGGTGATTCGTAAGAATAAAAAAATAAAGAAAAAATAAGTGATTAAAATTTTCATTAAAATATAAAAGATGATAACTTATAAGTATAAAAAACTTTATAAAACGAAAAAAAATTATAGAAGAAAAAAATAACTAATGATTAATAAATATAGAAAGAATAATTATAAATAAAATTAGAAGAAAATTAAAAATTATAACAATAAATTGACAGTGACAGTGAAGTGGAATATATAGGTGTTTATAAAGGAGACTAATATTCAAATGATGATATTGAATCAGAAAAATATAATAAAATTAAAAAATAATAGTAAGAATAAATAAATTAAATGAATGTAATAAACTCCTAATCTAATTTAAATTTTGATTAAAGCAATAATTTATGTTTGTATAATATAAACTAACCTCAAATAAATTCAAGTCACCTATAAAATGATTAAAATGGGAATTAATATACAATTAAGAGAGATCTTGAATATATTTTATAATCATACTTACCAAATTTTTAAATTCCTGTAGATAAAGAGTTAATAGAGTTAAGAGAAATATAATAAAGATATACATAAACTATAGAAAATGCTATTAAAAGCTAATAGGTTTAAATAAATAGTATCAATATAGGCAATTACTAATAAGGAGTCATTAAAAGTTTTGATTAGCAATAAAATTAAAGTAATTTATATAATATGTAACCAAGCCTTGCGAATTATTAACCTATGCATACATATTTATAACCATAATAATAATAATGTTAATTATAAAACTAGTTATAAAATTATTAGAACATTAATTCTAATTATTAAGAACCTGGATAAAATAGATTTTAGTATAGTTAAATTCCCACTTAACATTAAAACTATAATATTAATTGATTGATTAAAAATATTTATTGGCTATATAAAAGAAAATATAACAAATTTTTTAATTTTAATATTTATTAAATAAATTTTCCACATATTTATATATATATTTTTTATTTATAGTAATTTTTATGTAGAGAAATTTTAAAGTTTTCTTTCTTATAGTATATTGATTTTTATAGGTTGCTTGAGAAAATGAATAATGTTCTAATATATAAGTTTTAATAAAACAAAAATAAAAAAAATATATTTAATAATTACTATTAATTTTTAAGTTAAATATAAAATAAAAATGGCTTGCTCGCATGTAACAACTGAAAATGATGATATTAAGGAATTATAAGAACTTTCTGAAACCGAAAATTTTTTCAAATTAAATAAAATAAAAAGCGAAATTTAAGATAATGTGATATAATTAAAAAGAGGAGGTATAATAGTTTAAACAAAACTAGGTACAATTTAATTTGGTATGCCACCAGAAACCTTAAAAGATGTTATTAACTAAGGAATTGAAATTCCTACTTATTATATAATACCGACTGATAGATTTGATAAAAGATATGGAATAAATATGGCAGAATTCGAATTTCCAGCTTATTTTAATTTTTTTGTAAAGAAAAGAAGCATAAATCTTATTTGCACGTACAATAATATCAAAAATTTTACATAATTGAAATATTTTTTTATAAATAGTTTCGTTTTAAATTAAATTACTATCTTTATTAAGATAAGAAGCGGAAACAGCTATAAGAACAGTATTTTAGGAAACTTTGTTAGGTCCCGTTGATCACCCTGTATTAACAAATAAATTTATAGTAATTATTATAAAAATTTTAAATGAATAAAAATAATTTTTTAGAATTTACACCTAGATTTCGCCCAAAATTTTCCAAAAGAAAATTATCCAGATTTTTAAAAAGAAAACGAAATTTTTTCTAAAAATGAAGATGATCCAAATGATAAAGGGCTGACCATCGATACTTTGTTAAATTTTATTATATTTGATCCAAAAACAAATATCGCTGAAATAAAACAAAATGGACATACATTATAGGTTATAAAAACTTTATTAAATTATAATATTAATATTATTATTTTTAATAGACGTTATTTTTATTTTAAATTTTTTTAGATTAAAAATGAAGATGGAATAATTTAATTTATAGAAGATGGAAAATTATTGTAAAAAATAAAAGACCTAGTCAAATTAAATGATTAAAATATATCAAATTTAGTTTAGAATTTTACGGAAGGAGAATCTAATTCCTTTATAACTAGAATTGATTAAAGTGCAAAAAAATAGTTAGTTGACAAATTTACATTTTAAGAAAAATAGATAAAAAAAGGTTTTTCTATTAGATCTTAATCAAACCACTAAATTTAAAATGACAGCGATAATGATGAATAAGCAACTGATAAGTAAATATTGTTTTAAAAAATAAATTAAATTTATTTAAAATTATAGAATCGTAAATATAGTATCTATTTTTAATTACTTTAGTTTCTAAAGAAAAGCTGTAAAAAGTAATAGCTTTAAAGAAAATAGGGGATTAGAGGAAGAATTTAATTAGTTTGTTTGGAATCAAAAAGGTGGGAAAACTAGGGAAATGAATTATTTAAAGTCTAAAAATATCAAAAATACTGAGTCATTTTGCCCTCCAGATTTTGGAATAACTGTTTTAGGCGCTTCTCATGGTATAAATAATAAAATAAAAACATAAAAATTGTATAAATTTAAAAATATAAATATTAATTAATTATTTTTATTTATTATTTTATTTTTTTAAAAAATTATTTATTTAGGGTTTGATCCTAAAGGGATGACATCAGGATTTATAATTTGGATTTATGGAAAGGGAATTATGGTTGATCCTCCTCCATTTGCAAGTAGTTATTTAAAGAAAGTCGGTATATAAGCAAATATGCTTATAAAAGCAATAATTATTAGTCATTGTCACGCCGATCATGATGCAGGATCATTTCATAAAGTATTAGACGATACTTAAATAGAAGTATAAATTATAATTTAATTTTATTTAGTTTATATTGTTTTACATAATTTTATTTAAAAAATGTTATTAGATAATAACAACAAGAACTATTATGTAATCTTTTCTTCGAAAATACTCATCTTTGTCGAATATTAATTAAGAATAGTTAAAAACGTTATTCACTTTTAGGCCTGTTATAATAGGGGAAATTATGAATATTTATGGGTCATAATTTAAAGTAAAAAAATTTTAATATAAATATAACTTCATTTTGTAATTTATGATAATTATGATGATTATATTATTTTAGTTTTTTTATGCTCTTCATACTATTCCTTGTATAGGGTTCGAGTGTAAAGTAGAAAATAAATCAATGTATTTTTCGGCAGATACGTTTTACAATCCTTCAAAGTATGTTTTAAAATAATAAACAATAACTTTAAAGTTTTCATATATAATTATAAAATTAACAATTTTAGACTTAAAGAATTGTCGGAAAAAAATAAATTGAGTAAATAAAGATATAATTAATTAGCTTTTCCGAATTTTGAAGATTAAACCATGATTTTACACGAGGCAGGAGTTCCTCCCATTCACACTCCTTAATCTATATTAGCTGAGCTACCATCTCATATAAAAAATAAGTAAAATATATTTTTTTTTTTATATATACTAATTTTATTAATATTATTAAAATATTTTTAAAATTATTTTAATATTAAATAAACATAGGCTATACTTAATTCACATTGCATAAAAAGATTTGTTAAAAAATAGCGGGTTAAAAATAGTTGGAATGGGCGTTGAAAATACTATAATTATTTTGCCCTCAAATGGTGTAAAAAATATAGACTTAAAAAGAAGAATGGAATTATTATCCAATATTGATATAATGTAATCTTTAACTATAAAAAATATAAATTGGCTATTAGACAGTATTGTTGTGGAAAAATATTTTCCTGGTGATCTTATAGTGGAAGAGGGGAATTTGGGCGATAAATTTTATATTATAGAGTCAGGGGTTGCTAGGATATTTTCGAATAAAAAAGAAAATTAGTAAATAATACTTTTTTTATTTTATAATTTTTTATTAATTAAAATAAACTTTAATTTTGTTATCAATAAATTATTTTATATTTTAGATTTGAAAGATATTTTAGTGTTGGAGATTATTTTGGAGAGTCTTCTCTATTGTAAAATTAACTTCTTAAAAGATAGGCGTCGTAATAATTAATTATTAATATAATTAAATTTATAAATGTTATAAATTAATTTTATCATATTTAATTATAAGAGTTCAAGCTGTAACTGATATGGTATTACTTACCTTAAAGAGAAATGATTTTTGGTTTGTATTTGGTGATGGTATGGATGGACCTGGAAAAATTATCATGAAATTTTATAATCTTAGTAATTCGAGATAATTTAAAGTTAATAAAACTCTTTAAAAGTAATATATACTAAATAGTAATTTAATTTTATCATTTATATTTTTTTTAAATTTAAAATAGAAATAGTATTTTAAGTGAACTCAGTCCAAGTTAAAAAGTTTAATTAGAAATGTCATTTTAAGTGAAATAAGCTAAAAAAGGAGATATTGTATGGTAAAAAGGAACAAAAGTTGTTTTTGGAATACTTATTAAAAAAGGTATATAAAAATAAGTGTTTAATATTTTAGTTTTTATAATAAAATAAACTCAATTTAATATATGAACTTAAATAAAGGGGCTTTTTAATTTATTGATTGTGATGAAGATGAGGAAATGGTCCCTGGATATTTTGTATCTGAAACTCAGTGTATGTTTGAAAAATCAACACATAAAACAGGTTTAAAATGTACAAACAAGGGAGAATATTTTCAAATATCACGACAAGAATGGCTTAAATTTTTACAAAAAAATCCAGGATTAAATATTTAGTTCAGAGATGTCATATTTTTCGATTGATAATAATTTTTAATTTATATTATATAATATTCAAACATTCAAATAAAATAAATTAGATAAAAATATTTTTTAGAGAGTATCATTAAGAATTTATTTTTCAAAATTATATTAAAGTTTTATAATTAAATTAATATATAATTTGATAATAAATATGTAAAATTTCATTATAAACATATAAGACATTTATTCTTA
This sequence comes from Pseudocohnilembus persalinus, assembly GCA_001447515.1. Lineage (NCBI taxonomy): Eukaryota > Ciliophora > Oligohymenophorea > Philasterida > Pseudocohnilembidae > Pseudocohnilembus > Pseudocohnilembus persalinus. The sequence continues at coordinate 14,368 of LDAU01000180.1, read as the reverse complement.
AAATAAAATTCCTGGGAGTGTTTACATATTTAAGTTGCAATTAACTTTCAAAAACTGCTTGATAAAAATATAATAGGCTTAAAAATTAATAAATTATCAAAGATGTTTTTTTAATAATTAAAAATTATTAATAAAATATTTTATCTTTCTTTTGTCTATTTCAATAATTAGTAAATTAAAATATACATTTTATTTTTACTTTAAAACAGTATTTTTTTAAAAAAAACTAAAAATTAGGTGGGACAAGTATTAGATATTTTTTAATTTTCTCATTAAATACTTTTTTAATATACTTTTCATTATAATATTTTTTAAAATTTTTAGAATTGAATAGATTTTTATTTTTAAAATTATGAATTATTCACTTAATATACCAAAGGAAAACTAAGATTATTAAAGATTTTTATGAATTTGGATTTCGATGAAAATTATCTTTATATCAATTAAACACAATGATAATGATTTTATCTGATAAAGAATGAAAAATAGATTTTTTCAATAATTTTAATAATTCAAGTACAATAATAAATTACATCTGTAATTTAGGAAAATATAGTTTTTTCTAAAATTTTTTAAGTTCAGTTTATAAATTTTATTTTTTCCCTATTATCAGATACAATTAACTAATGTATTCCATAATTTTGGTATCAAAATGCATTATTTTTTTGTGGGATATTATTGAAAAATAATATTTAGAAAATTTGTTTTTGATAATATTTGGTAATTTAATTTTGATAAGAAGAATTATCAATTGAATAATTTAATTCTAGAATTATTTTGATTATGTATTTTTTAAATAAATAAAATTTTTTAACTTTATTTTTGCATATATGATAAGTAATAACTCAATTATATTTATTTTCATAAAATGAAAAAATATCAATAGTAATAAAAATAGTTATTTTAATAGTATTGTTGAAAAATATTTTATTTTAATTTATTAATATAGACTTGCCTACAAAATTTTTTTAGTAAGAATTAATTAATTAATAAATTAATTAATCGCGCTTAATTCAGAAATTACTCTAATAATTTTGGTCTTTTTAAATAAATTAGATTAATATAACATTACTTTAAATAAATTCACATAAAATTTAATCAAATAATATAACCACGTCTTAAATAGCTTAACTTTTATTCAAAAATATACATTATTTTAACTTTTAATTGTATATCAATCTTTTCTATGTATACACTAATAATTCATAATAAAAATACATAAATTTATATTTTTCTGAATGATTTTATAGGAAAAAGCTGTTTCATAAAAATAACTTAATTTATTTATTTTTGAATGAATTGCTTATAGTATTTTGCAGGTTTAAAATTCTTATATAAATTTTATAATTGGAAAATTTTATTTAAAGAACTAATAAAATATACTTTAATTTGAGTAAATTCACAATATTATAAAAACTGTAGTACTTGGTTATTAATATTGAATTACAATTATACTAATAAAATATGCGAACAAATTAATAATTTTGCTTATAAAGATTTTCCCATTTAATATTAATCAATGGAAGAGTATACAAAATTTGAAATCAAAGAGTTGTATCTACAATAATAATTATCCATTAATAAATATCTGGTTAATTGAATAAATTAAAAAAATCATTATTATAAATTTTATTCAAAAATATAACAAAATAAATAAAAAATAAAAAAATAAAATAAAAAAAAAAAAATAATAAATTAAAAAAAACATAATACACAAAATGGCCACTAACAACATTTACTCTGCTGAATCTAAAATTAAAGATATCAACTTATGGGAATTAGGAAGAAAAGAAATGGATTTAGCCGAAGTTGAAATGCCCGGATTAATGTCTTGCAGATAAGAATTTGGAGAAAAAAAACCCTTAGCTGGAGCCAGAGTTTCTGGATCTTTACACATGACCATTTAAACCGCCGTTTTAATCGAAACCTTAAAAGATTTAGGAGCCGATGTCAGATGGTGTTCTTGTAACATTTACTCTACTTAAGACTAAGCCGCCGCCGCTATCGTTAAAGCCGACACTTCCAAAGTTTTCGCCTGGAAAGGAGAAAATTTGAGAGAATATTGGGAATGTACTTTCAACGCTTTGGTCTGGCCTGACGGTAAAGGACCCAACATTTTAGTTGACGACGGAGGTGACGCCACTATGATGATCTTGGAAGGAAAAAAATGGGAAGAAAAATACGAATAAACTAAAGAACTCCCCGACCCCAGCAAATACTCCACTGAAGATGAATAATAATTGATGGGAGTTTTAAGAGACGTAATTCCCTCCGACGTTAACAGATTTAGAAACTTATTGAAAGATTTCCACGGATGTTCCGAAGAAACCACCACCGGAGTGCACAGACTTTACTAATTAGCTGAGAAAAAAGAACTCCCCTTCCCCGCTATCAACGTTAACGACTCCGTTACCAAATCCAAATTCGACAACATCTACGGGTGCAGACACTCTTTAACCGACGGAATTTTCAGAGCTACTGACGTTATGATCGCCGGTAAAAAAGCCGTTGTTTGTGGATACGGAGACGTCGGAAAAGGATCCGCTTAAGCCTTGAAAGGAGCCGGAGCCAGAGTTTATATTACTGAAGTCGACCCTATTTGTGCTTTGTAAGCCTGTATGGAAGGATACGAAGTTGTTTAACTCAGCAAAGTTATTTCCGAAGCCGATATTTTCATCACCTGTACTGGAAACAAAGGAATTATTATGGCCGAAGACATGTCTAAAATGAAAAACAACGCCATTGTTGGAAATATTGGACACTTCGATAACGAAATCGACACCTTAGGATTGAAAAACTGGCCCGGTATGAAAAGAGTCCCTATTAAAGAAGGAGTCGCCAGATACGTTTTCCCCGACAACCACGGAGTTTTACTTTTAGCTGAAGGAAGATTATTGAATTTAGGATGTGCCACTGGACACCCTTCTTTCGTTATGTCTTGTTCTTTCACCAACTAAACTTTAGCCTAAATCGAATTATGGACCAACAGAAACACTGGAAAATACGAATCTTAAAAAGTTTATAAATTACCTAAATAATTAGATGAAAAAGTTGCCAAATTACACTTGAAATCTTTGGGAGCTGAATTAACCATCTTATCTGAAGAATAAGCCGACTACATCGGAGTTTCCGGTGAAGGACCCTTCAAACCTGAAGACTACAGATATTGAGCAAATTCTATTATTTAATAAAAAAAATTCTTGTTTGAAAAAATAATTTAGTCATTTTATAATAAAAATAAAAATAATTTAAAAAATATATTTGTCAATTGTTTTAATTTTTAAAATTTTATTTAATTTAAAATTATATAATATATATAATTTTCTTAAGAGTTAACTACCCTTTTAATCTTTCTTTTTTTTTTTATTATTTTTAATTCTCTTCAATTAAATAATTAAGTTACACTTGATGAATAAATTTAAGTAACCCATACTATATATTACTAATAATCATTTTTGAGAAGTAAATATATATATATATGATAAATTATTTAAAATTAAATATAAGTTTAGCCAATTTTTTAACAAATAAGTTACATAAAACAAGAAAAAAATAAGAATATAAATATAAACAACATTTATTAATAAATAATAATATTTTAGATAGCATAAATTCACATATAGTTTCTTATAGACATGGACTCATTTTTTCCGTAGCTCTTTTAATTAAATTATTTCACCGTGTCAGAAAATTTAGGCTATTACATCAAATTGAAAGTTCTGGGCAATTCATTTTCTATATCAAAATCTTCATATTCACTATTTTTGTTTAATTATTAAAATTATTACTATTATAATTTTTATTAATATATTTAACTCTAACTTTAATTTTAATATTTTTCCTCAACTTAAAACTGAACTTATTTTTTTTTAGTAAAATTAGGTTTTTCTCCACTCAAGCCTTAATTTTTTAATAAAAATTATTCTCTCTCTTAATTTTATTGATATTAGTTTTCATTTTAATGCCATTGATGATTACTGTTTTCCTTATTGCCCATTTAATTAAAAATATTAAAAGAATTATTATTACTAATACTACTAATATCACCTTAAAAACTTTTTTAGTGGTAAAATGGTTTTTCACTGTCTATGTGGACTAAATCAGAGGGGTTTTTTTTGGCTTAGAAACTTTGGTTAATTTTTACTTACACATTTGAATTTGTTATATCATTTAGGGACCTATTAAATGACATATGAGGGGCCTCCATGAAACTTCCATTCATATTTTCTAAATCTTTTTTTGTAGACTCTAACATTGATTTTATCCTTTCAATGTCTAAATCTTCTTCATCAAAGTATTCTTAATTATCACTTTTACCTTTATTTTTATTATCTTTAAAGTTATCCTAATTTATAATTTCTTTTTTTTAATCCCTATTATTCTAATTTTCCTAGGTTTATTAAAAGCCTTCCTAATAATTTAAACTCATTTCTTATTATTACTACTAATTGTATTATTCATTTTTAATTATTTCTCCCTAATTTTATTGTTTTTCACATAAATTTAATTTTTATTCCAAATTTTAACTAATTTAATTGGTATTTTAACTATTCTGCTCATATATTTGAGTTTTTTAAACTTAGTTCTCTTAATAATTGTTTTTATTTAAACTTCTATTTCTTATAATTAAAGATTTTACTTCTTCTTCACAATATTATTTTTGCTAAACTGGGCTCAAATTTGAATGAAAAACTTTTTTATTTTTTTAATCGCTTATATTATTTTAATTTTAATCATTTAACTAATATTTTTATTCTATCATTTTCAACTATTCAAAATAATCTTTGGCATCATTAAATTGATTCAAATTATTTTCTTAACCATCTTCTGCATATTAATTTTTTTACTTTTTTAAGTCAGAAAATTTATAATTTTAAATCATTTCGTTTTTAAAATATTAATCTTATTGTTGATTTTTATCATGTGAATTATCTTGTTCATTCTTATTCTTTTCATCAGATATTTGATAAGAATTGTTCGATATAGAAAAGTCTATAGACTTATTTGAATTATATCTAGAAATTTATTTTTAGCTAGATTTTTGCCCTTAACTGCATTTTCTATCTTACGAATTTTATCTTTAATTTTTTGATTTTTTAGAAAAATCTGGGTAAGAATTTTCAGTTTAATTTTTACAACTAGCTTAACTTAACTCTTCTCTTTAAAACTAATTTTCTAAATTTTATGCTAAATCCTTTTCTTCTTTTATTATATTTTCTTCCATAAATTTAATTGTATCTTCGATTTTGGCCAAACTCTATAAATAAGTGCCCATTTCCTTTGACTATTCATTTATCATTTCTTACTTTATAATTTTTTCATTTTCTTTTATCAATTTTTACTCCTCTTCTAATTTTTATTGAAGCATTTATTTTTTTCTTTCTAATTCCTTCTTAGGATCAGTTTTTTTGACGCTATTTCCGGCCTTTTTAAATGTTATGCCACTTTAATTACTATTAAAACTGCTATTTTTATTCATAATTGAACTATTGTTTTGAATTCTGGAAACAGATGACCTTGTTGTTTAATTTTATGAAGTATTTCTTTTTTAATTTTATTTTTGTTAATTTGCTTTTTATTTGGAAAAACTATCCGCTTTTATTACGTGCGTAGGATCGTCGCTACACGCGCATGATTGCAATTTATCTACAAATATCCTTGTTTCTTCAACTTTTTTCTAAATATTTTTTAAAAAATCACTATCATCTTTTCCGTTATTAAAGGATTCATTTTACTCCTGATAAAAAATTATTAAAATTTATAATTAAATATATCATAAATAAAATTTAAATTAATGTAAATTATAGTAAAAATTTGTAATAAATTTTTAATTTTTTTTACTGTAAATTAAGAATTTCCTAAATCTTTGGAAACATCTGTAGAAAAATGTAAATTTGATCTATTAAAATCAATCATTTGGGTCAGATTTTTTCTAGGTCTATCATATTTTTTGTTATTCAAATTTTTGGCATCTCTAGCTGTTTCGTACACAGATAAAGTTTCGTCATCTAAAATTCCTTCTTGTAATTTTCTTTATCTTTCCATCCATTCTTCTTTTGCCTGTAGTCTATGCTTTGACATAAGTGCCACTTTTTTCTGAACCTAATTTATTATTTAATTTTAGCTAATTTTTATATCTAAATTATGCATTTATTTAATTTTAATTTTGATATTAATTTTAATTTTTTTATTACAATTTCTGAATGAGTCAACTTGTATTTATCTTCGTCTACAGTAGATGAATTCCATTCTGGCTTTTTTTTTTATTTGGCGGCCGAGTTTTTATTGGTTTATTTTTAGGCTGATATCTATTTATAGTTGTTTCTGTACATATTTAGATATATTAGTATTATTATTTTGTAAATATTATATTTGTGTTTTTTTTTTTTTGGAGTGTTTTTTTTATTATTATAATCAAAATTTTAAATTTCAATTTATAAATATAAATAATCATCAAATTAAATATTTGTAAACGATAATTACAATCGATTAAATAAAAGTAATATATAAATAATATTTTAATAGCTTATTTGAGTAGTAGATATCTGTTAATATATTACAATATTTATATATTGTAAATTATATAAAATAGATAAAATAAATAGTTTATAAAAGAAGAAATATATATATACATAATTTTTTATTAATTTAAACGTAAAAATTTATTTTACAATACAAGATATCATTATTTTTTTTATGAGTTATCAATTTTTATTTTTGAGGGTTTTTTATTTATTTATTAGGATAGCTATGACTTAGATATTTTTGATATTCTTTTATTTTAAATATTAATCTTATCTTCCTTATTAATACAAAATTGGCATAAAAATCCACATTTTTCGCACCAAATACCTTTTTTTTTGAATTAACCACATGATTTGCACAAAATAGCCCCCGTTGTAATTTCTTCTTTACATTTATGAGTACACAATTTATCATTTTTAATTATTTTTAAGTTCAAATCATTCCATTCAGACTTATCGAATATTTTTTTTTTATTATTGGCTTTGTTTTTACTTTTATTTAGTTGTTAGGAAGAGTTAATATCTGAATTATTTTAACTTTCATTATATTAACCACTAAATATATTTTGATTTATTACATTATTGTAACCATTTATACTTTGCTGAAAATTTTAAAAACTCATTTTTTATTGTATAATGGATTTATTTTTTTTATTTTATTATTTTTAACTTTATTCTTTTTATTCTTGAAAATCATAAATTGTGTTTTCCTAAGAAATATTTAAACTTAAATTTGCATTTATATCAATGTTATTTAAAGATTGCTGCCTGCCATATCTGCTTGAAAGTCTTTAATTTTAGCTTAAATTTAAAATCTAATTTTACTAATTTTAACTTAATTAATTTGAATTATTCTATTATGATATTAATTAATTCTAATTCCCTATACTTTAAATTGACATTTATGAATTATTTAGCGATGTATTTTCGTTTTGAGATTCTTAATTTTAACGACAATTTCTTATTTAACTTTTTCTTCTACCTCCTCTATCCACTTTTTTTGAATTATACTCAGTTCTTAATTTTTCTAACTATTAAGATTAATTTAAATTTGAAATTTCCAACTCAATTTTAGATTCATATAATTATTCATGCTTTTTTTCTAATTCTATTTTTGAAATTTCCAATTCCTTTTATGATTCTTTGAGAATCATATTTTCTTCTTCTCTTTATTACAATAAAATTTTTTACTCTTAGTTCTGCTTTAATAAATACTTTTTATAAATAAATAAATATTTTATATGATTTTAATAATTTTCATATAAATTTAAGCACAAATTTAAATAAAATAAAATACTTATATGCAATAATTGGGTTCATGTTAATAGCCCTTGATTTTTTTCGATTGACAAGAAGGGCAAATGTCAAATTATATTTTTTAAAATAAATGTGGCCTTCTACAACTAGGACAATTTAATGAATTATATTTTTATTTTATACAAATTTCGCAAAAAAAATTAGGACAAACAAAATAACTACTATCATTATCAGTTTTTTATCCTTTTTACTAATTTTCTTATTTTAAATATATATTTTAGTCTTTATTTTACTATTTTTAATGTATTTATATATTATTTGGACAAGGTTCACACCATATTTCTTAAACATGAGCGATATCATTATAACATATCATACATTTTGTGTCTAAATTTCGACCCAATTTTTATATCCATTATTATTTTTATTTTTCTATGTCAATTATTTTATTTGCATTTTCGTTCTAACTTTCTTATATTTGACTGTCTTATTTCTGAAATATTTACTTGAAAATTTATTTTAATGAATCCATTAAATTTAAATATTATATTAAATGCAATGGAGTTTTATTTTATTACTATTTATATGTCGTAAATAGTTCTAATATTAGTATTTTTGTTTTAATTTTCTTATTTAAGTTTAAGCAATTATTTTATTTTAATTTTACAATTTTCTATTAATAAATTTATTGTTAATTTCTTGTAGCATTGAATAAAAATAAAATGAAATTAAAATTTAACTAGAATAAATTTGTTAGTTTTTGCGGGATATAAAAATTAAATATAAAATATTTATATAAACATTTTAACTATCATAATTCATTAGTAATTTTATTTAATTAATCAATTTTTTTTTCAATAAATTTTTATTTGGTTTTTCCATTATTTAATTTTTATACTAATTAAGCATTAATTTAATGGTTTTATTAACACTCATTTTCTAAAAATGAAATTAATTGCATACTATCATTTTGAATGCAATGTATTTTTAATATTTCTTTTTCCACTTTTATAATTTTATTTGAGATTTATTATAATTAATTAAAATCTATGACATTATTTAATTTATTTAGTATATTGTTCATAAGAAAAATATTTTAACTTTTTTCTCTCATTTAATTTATTTTAAGTTCGTCCTTAAATTTATATAAATATAATTTTAGTATAGAATTTAAATAATAAATTTTACCTTTTGATTTGAATGTTTTTATTAAATTTGTAAATTCTCATAATTAAATTATTCTAATATGTCCGAATGTTTAACAATATGGAATTTAAATTCCTTTAATTTAATAAAATTAATATATATTTAATTTTATCGAATATATTAATAGAATTACCTAAGTGGATTTCAAATTTTATTATTTCATAAGATATTATGGAAAAATTAAAAGGTATAAAATCTGTGAAAATATATGATCTTACTTCAAATATAGTATACCATACTAATTTTCTTAATCAAATTTAAAATTTTAAGCCAAATTTGTATGTAATTAATCAATAACTTGTAAAAATTTATTTTAAGTTTCCATATTTATATTTTGTGAAAATTTAATCACAAAATTATTTATAGAGCCATTTTATATTGAGGAGATAATTTATTTTTAATTAATTAAATTTTCTAGATACATAAGCTAATTTAAATTTACATCTTTTACTCTTATAATTTATTCTAAAAAAAGTAAATTATAAATTATATCTTGGCTAGCTTTATTTATAAAATCAAATATAAAAACGTCCAAGATAAAATTTATTTAAATTTATTTCTTTCTTTAGCATTTTATACGGTGTATATTTTGATCTAAAGAATTTATAATTTCCAATTCTTAAACGATAAAGTTTTATTCTCTATCTTATATATCAATTATTTGTAAATCTTCTTAACTTTCATCTGATATAAAAGAAAGGGAACTTTTAATAAAATTTTTTAAAATTAAAATTACCAATATAAATTCCAAAATTTTCTTATAAATTTTGCAAAACAGGGTCAAATTCTTCATTAAAATCAAAATTTAGCATATTTTTATTATTTATCAATAAAAAATCTCTTTTTTAACTATTATTTTAAAAGTACAAAGATTAGCATTAACAGGACTTTTAATGGAAATCCCTTTAATCTTAACTGTTAAATATGTGTAAATAGTTGAATTTACAGAAATAAAGAGCAATTTAAGATTTATTATTTAACGGTAATGATTATTTTTGTTTCAGTTTATGATAGGTTGTACAATTTTTTATGTGGTTTATAAATTATTAATATCCATCAGCCTTAAATATTTTGTGATCAACGTCAAAGGGACAGTCATATTTATCGTATAAGTTGAAGAATTTCATTTTTTTTATTATTTTATTTTTTTTATTATATTATTTTTTTAATTTTTAAATTAAAATAAACACATAAGAAATACCGCATTTTAATTTAATTAAATAGAAAAATTGACAAATTCGGTCAAGTTAAAAAAATTAATTTATTATACTATATTTATCGTACAAATAATATTTTTTATATTATGATTTATGATATAAGTTATACAAAAATTTAGCAAAATGGTGTATTTTGAGAATGTTAACAAAAATATATTAAAAAATAAAATATTAATGATATAGCTTAAAAAAAATGTACTGAAAAGTTTCTGGTGTAATTAAATAATTAAATATTAGTATTTTATTAATATTATTGTTTTAATTTAAGAAAAGAAATATTTAATTGTAATAATACATATAATTTTTTTATGCCGAAAGAATTATTGAAAAAATATTGAAAAATAAAATAAAATAAAATAAAAATAAAATTTAAATTTGTTTATTAATAATTCAAAATAAAAAACGATGACAGAAAAGGATTTTTTTATTTTTAATAAGTTAGGAGGACAAAATAAATTTAGCGAATAAGAATGGAAATAAAAATTAAATGAAATCCAAGTGTCAAAATTGGATCTAAATAAACTAATTATGAATTTTTTTTTGGTGGAAGGATATAAAGATGCAGCAATATAATTTTAAAAAGAGTCAGGTAAAAAAAATTTTTATAATACAATAAATAAAAACTAATTTAAATTAATTGCTAATGAAACAAGTTAATTTTTAAAAAAATATTATTATCAAATTTAAACAAAATCATAGTATGTATACATGTTTTTATATAAATGAAAAAATAATATTTATTATTATATACTATAAATAAAATACTATGAACTAAGTTTTTAGTAAATTAGATATTATATAATTATCCTTTTGAAGCTTTTACTAAATAAACTTATTATTTATATTATTTATTATTTTTTAACAAAAATTTAAAGGCACAGATATATCAAAGCAAGACCTTGAAAGCATGGAGCCTAGAATATAGGTTAGATAATTAATATTATAAGGAAAAATTGATGAGGCAATAGAAAAAGTAACACAATTAGATGAAAATTTATAAGAAAATAATAAAGATATAATGTTCGAACTTAAGTTACAAAAATTAATTGAGTTGATAAAGGAAAATAAAATACAAGAAGCAATTGAGTACGCTTAAAAAGCTTTGCTTCCTATGGCCACTGAAAATGTATAATATTTGGAACAGTTGGAAAAAGTTATGAGTTTATTGGCTTATTCTGAAGTTGAAAAGGCGCCAGCTTCCGAATTGGTTCAAAATTCTTAAAGAATAAATATTTCTTCAGATATTAATTATGAACTGCTTAAAAGTAAAATACTAAAATTAATTTAATTAAATTTAAAAATAAAAAATAGCAATTTTAATTAGAAAATTTAATTAAACTATTATAGTATATATTTTTTAAAATTGTTTTTGGTTTTTATAGACACAAATAGCTAAGAAAAAGAATCGAAATTGCCAGCATTAATAAAACTTTTGGTATGGTCTTAGTAAAGACTGGCTGAAAAGCTGTCTTTTCCTTAGATTTTGGATGTTTCAACTGGTAAATTTGGGTTTGTCAGCAAAAATTAGAAAAATGAAAAGAAAAATAAACTTTGAATAAATATATAAATAAAAAAAATTGTTTTTTTATGAATTTGTTTTATTAATTAAATTTTTATATTTTGTTAATAAATTGAATTTGTATAACTAAAATATATTAAATTATCATTTAATTTTAAAAATTTTTATATTATTATAATAAAAAAATAAATACTTATTTATTTATAAATAATAAAAAATTAAAATAATAATATAAAAATAAAAATTAATAAAAGAATCAAAAAGCTTAATAATAATTTTTTTTGTTCATTTATATAATTTTATATTTCACTTTTTGAAATTCTTTTAAAAAACATAATTATATATAGATATTACTATTTTTAATAATTAAATAATGTAAATATTTAAGTTTAAAATATTAATTATTCGAAAATCAATCATCACTATTATTATGTTTAGCTAAGAATAAAAATTTTCTCCTATTATAATATAACTAGAAAAATTTATACATAATTTATTATATCCACTAAAATTCTTTAATTTTAATATGATAAACTTTGACAAATTTTTATAAATTTTTTCTTTAATAAAAAATAAAATATAAAATAAAATCCAAAAAAAACACAATGTAGAACCCAAATCAACAAAATTAATAAACAAACCAATCATCATATAATAATAAAAATGTATAATAGCATTATGACGAAAAAAAAGAATGGACAAAATAATCCAGAAGAAATTTAAAGACCTATGATTTGAGAAAATTCAATAATTGGGTAAAATAAGTCTTAATAACAAAATATTGCAAATAAAGAACAGACAAACTTAAATTTAGCTAAGATTTGTAAACAGTTACGAAAGAAATGTTTATATGATGTAAGGTGTTTGTGCTTGAGAGAAACTTAATTACTAAAAATGAGAGAAAATTGAATTTTTTTTCTTTGACTTAGAATATAAAAATTAATAAAATAATAACAAAATTTAAAAGATTTCCCTTTAGTTCCTTATTCTGTATAGACAATTTAAAAAGTAACTAAAGAGATTTCTTTGTTGTGAATTTTCAAAATAATTAATTTTAAATATAAACTTAAAAAAATTATAAACTTTATGAATGCTTTTTGGCATATTTATTAAATATATACAACTTTATATATACCTATTTATATTTATTATATAGTTAGTAAAATTAAATAAAATAAACTTATATTTATAAATAATTTATTAATTTAATAAATTTTATCTGAAAAACTATATTTAACATCTTTCATTATTATTTAATTAATTAAAATTCCCTCCCTAATAAAAATTCCTAACAACTTCTTAATTATTAATATTATTTTCTTGTTAATTTAACTAGGTATATAATTTTAACTATTCCAGACGCTTAAGTTATTGTAAAGATGTTAAAAGAATTAGCCCAAAAAGTAGAAGATAACGGGGAAACTTATTATAGATACATCAATAAATATTTCGGCCTTCAAACTAAAAAATTAGATTTTCATAAAGAAAAAATTCACGGGGTAGAATATGGGTTTTTCTTAGCAGAATCAGTTGGAAAAAAATAAGGCGGTATTTTAAATATATTTTAATCTTAACTAAAATATAAATCTATAATTTTAAAACGAATTAAAATTAATATAAAAAAACTAAAATATAATTAAAATAATTAATTTAAGACAAAATAACCTTTGTTCCTGAATATTTAATTTATCTTGACGAATTTATTAAGTAAATGGAAGAATAAGGTATGTAAGTTGTGGAAAATGATAATTTTTTAGACTTTTATAAAAAATAAAGAAATCAATACTCTTAATAACTATTATCCATATTTAGTCATTTTGAGTAAACAAGTGATTAAATAGATGAAGATTAATGGGACTGTATTCATTGTTATAGAGTTTTGGTATTTAAAAAATATAAAGGTAAAGAATAAGATTAGAAATAAAGAGAGTATGATATTGAATAACATAGTGAAGTAAGAGTTAAATACATCAAATAATCTATATAAGAAAAATAATAATTCTTTCTTAATAAAGAATAACATAAAAAATAATAATAAAATGCACTTAGTAATAATACGACAAATGTAAATGGAAACGGAAATATCAACGGAACTTTTTCCGATTCAGATGAAGAGGAAATAAAATGTTCTGCAAATGAGAAATAGGTAAACATTGTAACTCTTTTATATAATAAATTATTATTTCATTTTTATCTTTAATTAACATAAAAATATATATATAATGGAAAAAACATATTATCAATAGTAAAATCAGACAGATATCAGTAAATTGAAGGCAGAAATAGCAAGCACATTATTACAAGAAAAAAATGTAAAATTGTAGAATAGCTAATAAAAAGAAAAATTAGAAAAATAAAATGAAAATAATTCAACCTAAAATAAAACTTAATAAGTAAACGAAATATCTAAAAAAATACAATTTGAAGCAATTGAAAAGGAAAATTCTGTTTTAGAGAAAAAAGACGATATTTCGATAAACAACTAATCAAAAATGGAAATTGAATTAAGTTAAGCATAAAATTTAAGTTAAAATAACTAAGTCAATTAAAATGGCAATATTTTACAATAATAAAACTAAAATTAGTAATAAACTATTTAAAATAATACTAATATAGAATGTGAAAATTACGATGACGAAGATGAT